>JAYEVD010000319.1:0-99728 GCA_036346405.1 Phyllostachys edulis
TTAGTTGGGAGCTTGGATCCCGAAGTTTGTGGGTTTTTACCGATTTAGTTGGATATAAGTGAATTGAGAATCAATATTTGACGGGAATCTTAGCGATGTATATCTTGATCGAATATGGAATGTATGTTTGGGGCTTACCTTTGATGGTAGCAGTGATTAAAACCATTTTGGGATGATTGGTGACAAATAATGTGGTGGATCAATTTGAAGATAGTGGTTTAAAGGAAGACCCTCGGGAGAACTTTCTTTTAAATTGGATTTGAGTGATCTTGGGAGTGATTCTAGAGTCATTAGATTGAAAAGTGATGTTGGGTTTGGGAATCTTTTGTTGTGGGCAGAGAAGGAGGATGCCATTTAAAGTGAACAATTTATGGAATTTCTTAAGCTTGCCCAAGAAAGAATTGATAATCATATTGACTTACTAATATTTTGGAAGATTGATCTATTGACTGGTTTTCTAATTGGATGACTATAAGATAAGTGATCCGGTGGACCTCTTTGATCATAGGTTTTGGACCCAGCCAAGATAGGGAGGCTGATTCCTGGCTCTTGGCTAGCACCCATCCCTTGGTTGTGTCAAGTAGCTCCCGGAGAAAGAGCTGGTTGGAAGAAGGAGGCAGCGTTGTCCTCGCTTTTTGAGGACAGCTGGCTGGACTTCTGGAAGGTTGAAGACCGTCTCGTCAGCCCAACCCTATAGCCTTAGTTGCTAGGGTCCTTCTGTGTAATGGTCCCCCTTCAGTTCTGTATCGTTAGTTCGCGCAATAAGACTTTTGAGGGAGGTCTTATTGCACCCTTTTTCCTCTTTTGGCCTCTAGGCCCTTGCTCTTTCGGGTTTAACCTGTTCTTCCCTGACTAGGTGGTTCTATCTACCTCCCCTGATCTCACTCGTCTAAGTGCTTTTCCCTCTCACCTATTGTGCTTTCTCCCCCTTATCTATTAAACCTAGCGGGTTTGTTTCAGGATGGATCAGACCAGCCCCTCAGCTAGTCACAGTGGATCAGTGGGCCCCAATGCCAGTATCGACCCCCTTGCACCTCCTCCTATGGCACCCTAGCGAGATCAAGGCTTGAGTCGGTTTTGGCGGCCAAAGACATCTAGTTATTGAGCACCGTGATGCAGAGCATGGATCAAAATGATGGCTCAACAGAACCAGGCCGTGGCAGCCCTAGTCATCATGGTGGACCAGCAGAACCAAACCATTGCTGCCCTCATGGCAATGGTGAACCAGAACCCTCAGTTTGCTGCCCTACCACCATCATCTTTAGCAATTTCAGCATTGAAGGCTAGGGCAAAGGAATCAAATCCAGAAGAAGTCCATCCCGAAGCTCCCAACTGTAACACCCAGATTTTTGGAGCCTTTTTGAACCTTCAAAATAAAAAGAACCATTTTGTTTTGATGAGAATTCAAAGCTTAACTTGAAATTTCAGGATAGATTTCAAATTGACTAACTCAAACTTCAACTAAAATTCCTTGATGGTTTGTTGAGTTTGTCAGAGCTTTGGTGATCTTCTCCTTTTTCTGTGCTTGCTTTGCTCTCCTTTGGGCCAGACCTCCTTAGGTCTAGACCTCCCCAAGTGCTTGTACCTTCCCCGGTCTAAACCTCCTTCTGTGGTTCCTTCCCAAGTTTAGACCTCTCCAAGTCTAAACCTTTCTCAAATCCATTTGAACTCACTCTCTGTATCTTTTGAACCCCATTGTGTCCATTTGGACTTACCTCCTTTCCTTTAATCCTTGAAACTCTCTCTGGAAGTTTCTTACGTGCCAACCCTAAGATTATCGCCTTCAAATCAGCATGTAATACCGCTCCGAGGGAAAATCGAGAGTCCATAAACATGTGTTCTGGAATTTCCTTACCACCTTGTAGAAGTTGAAACTACCTGATAACGGTAGTACCGCCCCCACCTTGCGGTGTTACCATTTCTCAGGACCTTTGGAAACCTATGATTGGACCTCCCCGTGCTCCTAGAACCATCTTAAAATTTATTTGGACCTCCCTGTGTCCCTCAGGACCTCCCTGTGTCCTCTCGGAACTCCTTCTTGTTCATTTGGACCTCCCTCGCGTCTATTCGGATCTCTCCTTGGTTAGATCTAAAGGTCCAAACCTCATCCCTGTTAAAACTAAGGGTCCAGATCTCCCTATCGATTGGACCTACCACTTGCACTTGTGGCTGCACCGCCCGAGCTTAACCTTCTTAACTTGAGGACTATTCGATTGGTGTTGGGCGGCTCGATCTTGAGGGCACGTTCGGATAGTCCGAACATCCCACTTCCTCCGGGTCATTCGATCCACATCGAACGACCCCAATTCATTGGTGCGCTTCGCTGGTCCGAACATCCTAGTCGCCTCGCTCCGTTCGATCTAGATCTGATGGCTCCAGTTCTTCCCGCGTACCCTTGCCTCCGCAGACCTCCCCCTTTGTAGATCTGACAGTTAGGACCTCCCCTTTGGAGATCCTAACCGTTCAGACCTCCGCCTTTGTCAGATCTGACCATTAGGACCCCCCCTTTGGAGATCCCAACTGCTCGAGACCTCCCCTTTGTAGATCGGACCGCTAGGACCTCCTTTGGAGATCCTAACCGCTCGGACCTCCTCTTTGTAGATCGACCGTTAGGATCTCCCTTGGAGATCCTAACCATCTGCACCTCCCTTTGTTAGATCGACTGCTAGGACCTCCCTTTGGAGATCCTAACCGCCTGCACCTCCCCTAATTTAGATCGACTGTTAGACCTCCCCTTTGGAGATCCTAACCGCTCGGACCTCCCCTTGCTAGATCTAACCTGTTAGGACCTCCCCTTTGGAGATCCTAATCGTCCAGAGCCCCTCCCCTTATTTAGATCTGACCGTTAGGACCTCCCCTTTAGAGATCCTAACCGTCCAGACCTCCCCTTTTGCACTTGATCTTTGCCGTTGGACCTCAATTTCGGAGATCCAACCGTCAGGACCTCCCCTTACTTTTAATCTTGACCTTCGGGCCTTCCGTGAGCAGGTCTTTTGGACCTCCTGTCCACAAGACCTCCTCATAGTTGTGTCTTTTGGACCTCCTGTCCATAGGAGCTCCCCATTGTTGTTTCTTTTGGACCTCCTGTCCATAGGACCTCCCCGTGATCGTATCTTTGGGACCTCCTTGATTCACAGGACCTCTTCCCAATCCTTTTGCAAGGACCTCCCTTGCGAGTTAAGACCACTTGGTGGCTAGGTCCTCCGGTCTTGTGCGCCTGGACCTTCCCAGTGGGTGAGGACCTCCCCTTGTCCTCTGCGGGACCTCCTCAAGGTCTCCGTAGGACCTCCCCTTCGGGTCTTGACTGGACCCACTTGGTAGTCACGCCCATGTTTCTTCATCCTTTGACTATGTCCTTGTGCAAAGGAGTCTCCCCCACATTTAATGCATGTTGTATCATATTAAATGCTACCACTTTTTGCAGCACCCATGCCATACTTTTGTCACATCCCTTGCCTGCTTCCATTGTCCTCTTCACCAACTCATGAACACCCGTCTTGGGAAAACTCAATGGCTCTAGCTATATATAGGTTGGGCAGTCCTTCCTCTTTACCCTCTTGTTCATTTCCACTCTCTGGTTCCATCGGCAAGTTCTCTGGACCTTCTCCCTCAAGTCTTGGACCTCCCTCCAAGCTCTTTGGACCTCCTCCTGATCGCCTAACCCCTCAGTTGGTTTTATATTGGAGTATTATTGGAGTTTCTTTGGATCTTGCTGGAGCTCTATTTGAGTTATTTTGTTTTTACACCGTGTAGATTGCGAAGGCCGTGAGGAGCAAGAGTTCCTTGAAGAAGAAGAAGAAGCTTAAGACTTTGAGCAAGGCAAGTTGCACCCTTGACCGTATTGCACCTAATATTTCAAGATACTTATGTTCTGTTTCAAAGATGTATGCATGCTTACTTTTACTAAGTTATTTCAATGCCTATCTTGCTGTTCATAGCTATGCCTAATTCCCTTGTATGGCCACTGTCTATGTTGAACCAACTCCATTGTCACCCTAGATAAAATCTGGTTTTTGCAATAGTAAGGACCAGAGGCTTTTGAAAAATGAATGCTTAGTCTTGCTAGACCAAACATCTTGATTTGTGAAATGTTTCTTCCAACAGATCAAAATATTCAATGTTTTAAAGTCATTACATTGGGTTGTCATGGAGGTTTTGATAAATGGTTTTGAAAAACAGAAATGGACAAATGGATTTGGTCTTGGGTGGATTGGTTGTTTGGCTGGTGCAGGGTTATGCATGGGCTCAACTAGGGTAGGGTTGGGGCCTAGGGGTTTTGTGTTAGCCGCCTAGGCCATATGAGGACCGGTCTGCGAGCCGCATCTTGCTAGCCACCATCGTGCAACCACATGTCTTGTGTGGGCGGGACCTGGCCAACTAATTTGCATAGCTCCATCGTGGTTGATCCTGTTGATGCGATGGGTAGTCATGTTACGACCGTTGTAGTCCCACTTGGCGCAAGAGGGGGCTTGAACCCTACGGATGGGTAATCCAAAGGGGGTGAAACCTTAGCGAGGGTAGATGTCGAGACCCAAAATATGCAATTCTGGACCCTCTGTGTATACTGCACTAGTGCAGGATCACGCTAGTGCATACAGTGGCAACATCAGTGAAA
Source organism: Phyllostachys edulis (assembly GCA_036346405.1). Classification (NCBI taxonomy): domain Eukaryota; kingdom Viridiplantae; phylum Streptophyta; class Magnoliopsida; order Poales; family Poaceae; genus Phyllostachys; species Phyllostachys edulis. The sequence goes on from JAYEVD010000319.1 coordinate 4,616, forward strand.
TATCATGTCCATATACAAAGATAACTAATAAACAGGCAAATAACAATAAACATCAGAGTAAAGACCTTATGGTCAAAGCTTACAATTAATGCTTCAGAGGGCCGGTAGCTCAATGAAGGTGCATATAAACAAAACAGTAATAATCTCGAAGTGATACCCATCCATATGCCCACAGCAATCGGTTGGGGTCGCGACCTAGTTCTCCACGATCTTTGAAGTAGACCTTGTTGGTCGACGATTCCTTCACCTCGCTTGATTTATTAAAGCAAGCATGAGTACCACACCGTACTATAAGTCATACCACGTAATGCAAATTATAGATGCGTGCTTATTCCAAAGGAATGGCTTCGTGGTTCTTTTGCAGAAATGCAACATTTGCAATTTGAATACAAATAATAGATTGAAAGCATAATTCAAAACAAATAGACAATAATAAGTTTTATCATTTGTTTTCACAAAGACACATAGCCTAATCAAGTTATTCACACAGCTGCATAAGTTATCTCACACAGCTGTCCCATCCCAAGTTTTATGAAAATCTACCCCTCATGTGAAATCCCCGAGCATATCCATGACCGCGGACGCAGCTATTCGAATAGATTGATTAACACTCTACAGAGTTTGTACACTTTACCCACAAGATGCAATCAATCGGATCGAGTGATCACAACAAAACCTTTCGTAAACTTCATCTCACTACTACAAAACAGTTATAGTAGACGCCCCATCACAGCAGTTCCTTTGGAACAAATGCGTTGGTAATCTGTCTGAACAAGGGTGGCGCGCGCAGCCTATCACAGACGTGAGTTTTTAGAACCGCTCGTGATACTACTCTATCACAGACGGTTTGTGAATAGAACCGTCTGTGAATTATCATAGGCGGTTCTATTCACAAACCGTCTGTGATAATCCCCCCAATCATAGACGGTTCTAGTTTACAAACCGCAAGCTTACAAACCGTCCGACAACCCCACACAGAAGTCATCCGACACACACCGTTGGGCGATGTGGACACGGCGAATCGCCCGTGATGTGACTACTTGGTAGCACACCTCCACCCATGCAACACAAACCCTAACCTACAACCTCGAGTAATCAATGTCAAGACTCCATAACTTACTAAGTTAGGCCCATCTCATACCAGACATGTGGTTGTACGAAAGGCTCAGTTCAATGGCGCACAAAGTTAAGTCCTTAATTGACCAAGGCAAGACTTCCAAGTTGCTACAAATCCCTACGCACACAGGTTATTAAGCCCATGCACCGGCTCCACTAAAAGTAGCACACAAGATCCACCACTTGCCCTAGTTTAAATCCTTTCCCACCACTGTTGGTTAAGTGCAACATATGCTATCAATCTAGTAATAGCACACGTGCACCACAGCTTTTATCACATAGTTCCATAGTCGCTTAGTCAGGTTTATATTTGCAACTTACATGAGATGATAACTCGTAGCATGACTAAGCAATCTAATCGCATCTAACCAACCCACGTTGGTAATACCATAGCACCAACTAAATATGAACCAATCTAGGGTGACAAAAGATTATGGCATACAATTAGACAAGGAGGTCATAACAAATTGGATATTAACTAATCCCAAAAACATTGAAATAAATAATTGAAGTAGATGCAATAATTTGAATCAAAGTAATTTTAGAAAACTAGGCTTCAACATGATCAAAGGTATAACTTTCCTTGCTATAGCAATGATAATCTTTATTTATCTTTTATCTTCTACTGTCTTGATCTTCAGCTCCTTCTTGATCAACACTTCTCGTAGTATCAACGTCTACTTGCAAACAAGCAAATAAACCAAATAAATAACAGAGAGCAAACAAACTCCAAAAATTAAATAATAATCTTAGATAAATAGATCTAGAATTGAGATGAATTTAGGAATTTGAATGGACTCAATCGGAGTTCGGATGCAAAAGATATGAGCTTTGGAAGAATCACATGAAATAATGAAATTGAGAGAGAAAAGAATATTCAGAGAATATTCCTTCGGATCCAAATAAATAAACCGATTTGGAGACTTACAAGTGTGGTCCACTAGTAAGTGAAAGAGATATCAAAGGTAGTGAATGACATGCGGGACCGAATGGATAATTGAATTTCAGAAATTAGATGAATTTCAGAAAAGGACAAAGAGGATGACAAGTGGGCCATTAGTCCATAGACCAAGTCCACGATCTAGGGTTGTGGCTGATGGTAGATTGGGTTCATGGAATAGTGCACTGAGGTGCGGGGTCCACAGGTCATAGGCTTGGTTCACGATGAACCAAGTCTACCTAGTTTCGGCTTTCGGTGTAGGGCTAGATGGACACGCATGCGACTAAGGTGGCTGCCACGGAGGACAAAGAGGTGAGTTGGCAGATAACGTGGCGTGCTGACGAGGCATTGACAATTGAGCACATGGCACTGCCTTGCTTCGGATCTGGGAACTGGCAAAGGATCCGGTTGCCTTAGAGACAAAAGAGAGAAACAGGGAGCAGGGCCCGCATGGAAGGGACACAAAGGGAGCGCGCGGCAGCCATGGCCTTCTCGGTGATCCTTGGCGGTGGCGAACGACGACTGGGGGGACTATGGCGAGGAAGAAAATGGGGCGGGGGCGCTTAGCTGATGCCATGGGAGGTGGCAGGTGACAAGATGACAGCACGACACGAGTTGGCGAGGCCGGCGTGCCTGGCACAGAAGCATGGCGGCTCAGGCTCGCTGGCTCGCCAGAGCTGTGGGTCGCGGCGGCGCAAAAGGATGGGTGCTATGGGAAGAGGAAGCGACGGAGACCTCCGTGACGCGGGTACAGTGGTGCGGGTCAACGGCGACCACTGACGGCGAGCAAGGGAGCGAAGACGCGCACTCGGCCATCGACGGCGATGACGCTGCGGCGTTGAACCAGGAAAAGGAAGAGGGCACCGGAGAAAACATCACATGGAGGTCACGATTATGGTGTCAAAGATGCAGGAAGCTCACCGAACGTGGCGCAATAGATCAGCGAAGGTGACCGATTGGTGTTGGAGAAGGACATGGCACCGACGAAGGGAGGCTCTGGAGCGGCAACGGTTGTCATCACGCGGAGGAGGAGGTTAGTACGACCGAGATGATGCGGACGTGCCGGCTCGGGATGCTCCAACGGCGGAGAACGATGTGACGGGCGCGGCACCAGAGTTGGAGAAGACGACCACGGATGGCGGGCTTGGCGGCGCAACTCACCTCCGATCCGGTGGGCTCGCGCGGTGTGGCAGTGGTGCATCGAGGCGAGGCTAGGGCTCATGAACCGAGGATGGTCTGGCTATTTATAGCCTCAGGGCATAAGAGGCGCGGACGCCAAGACTGGCCAGGCAAAGGCGCAGAACGCAAGACGCTAATGTGTGGCTGCCGGTGGGCCTGAGAGAGAGACGCAGCGTTAGGGTTTGGTGGAGCAATGAGCGAATGTGCCAAGGGAGCGGATGGATGGGAGTCGGGCCGGATGGCAAGCGGGATTCGAGGGAGAAGGCCTGCGCGAGCTATCATGCGAAGAAAAAAAAGCGCAAAGGCAGCAAGGCTTTTAATTGAATGGCCGCCGCGATGTGAAGAAAAAGGAAACAGTAGGAAAGGAAAAGATGGGCTGGGCCAAGGAAAAACGAAAACTGGGCCGAAGAAAGGAATTCAGCCCGAAGCTATTTTCGAGATTTATAATTAGTTTTCTTTTTAGAAAATAGCCGAAAACACAAAAGGGCAAATAGAAAATAGCAAATACACTCGAAAAAATTCTAGAAGAATCTAGAAAATATATCCAAGCACATGAAATCCAAATAAAATAGTTTTGATAATAGTTGAGGTTGAGATTAATCATATTAAATTGTTTTTTGATTTATGAAAGTCCCAATTAAGCTTTATTAATTCAAATAAAATTGGTGAAATTTTCTAGGACCTAAACTAATTAATTCAGATCGTGGAGCTTGGGGAGGTCTGAGGTCCCTTGACTTGCCTTGGGTCGGGACCCCATTTTTCCTCGAGTGGTTCTATTGGGCCCTCGAGTGGAACTACCGGACCCCGGTCCTACCGAGCACCTGAGCGGTACCACCGGACCTCCTGTGAGGTCCTGATGGACTTCTGGAGATCCAGGAGTACCTCACGGGTGGCTCTCGGGTGGTTCGTGGTCTGGGCGGTCCTACCAGGATGCTCCATAGGACGTCCTGGGAGTTCTTAGTGGACTTTCCAGGAGGTCCTGGAGGACGTCTCGGGTAGCCCCTGGCCGGGTCGCTACAAGTGGTATCAGAGCATCTTGACTGCAGGACGCAGCCTAATAGAATGGTCGTTAGGAAAAGTTCAAAATGTGTTTTATTAAACAAGAGAAATAAATTGTTCTCTCCTTACCTGAGTCATCTATCTATTCTTATCACCTTCTTTGTATCTCTTCTTACCTTATTTTCTTCTTATCTTTTTTTGCTTGCCTCAACGTTTTATAAAGTTAAATGGATTTCTTTTCCTTGAAATATCAATAGGGCCGATTTAGATCTTTGTTGTAGCATTAAGGACCTCCTTGTTTGTGGCATTGAGTGGCAGTCCCTTGCAAAGATCACCCTTGAGGCTTCTTTGCAAGAGACCACCCCTCATGACCATGACCTCACTGCTTGCAGCCTTGAGGGCGGCAAGCCTCGAGTAGAATTTGCTTCAGTTTCTGAGTTGGTCGTTTTTTTGGCTTGGCTGTCTTAACCTCTCCCCTTTAGCCTTTCCACCTCTTTCCTAATTCTTGGACCTCCAGCAGATGGTGACCACTAGGGGTAGCGGTAGCACAAGTGGCCAAGGTCGAGCCTCTGGGAATGATCTAGAGACTCCTTTGCCGCAGCCACCACCTCCTCCAGCCGAAGGGCCAAATTGGAATCAAATGATGGCAAAACTGGGCTCAATTGATCAATCTAATCGCTCACCATCAACAATACTCAAAACCTCCAAGCATTTATAGCAACTCAACCACCTGTATGTTCCACCTCCCGAGAGAAAATATTTACGAGTTTATGAGGATGAGGCCACCCACATTTTCTAGCACCATCGAGCCTCTAGAAGTTTATTTATTGGCTCAGAGTTGTAAGCGTAAAACTTGACATGATCCAATGCAGAGACAGAGAGAGAGAGTCTTATTTGCCTCTCATCAACTTCATGGACCGACCTCGGAGTGGTGGGATAACTTTACCTAATCCCACACCGATGCTCAAGCTTATTACTTGGGAAGAATTTACTCAAGCTCAAGTTAAGAAGGCACACATTCCCCATGGAATGATGTTGCTAAAGAAAAGGAGTTTAGATCCTTGCACCAAGGGAACTGCACAGTCAACGAATATCTTCATAAATTCAACCAACTGGCAAGGTATACACCCGAAGATGTTGCCACTGACGAGTCCAAGCAAGAACGCTTTTTGGAGGGCCTCAATGATGATCTTTCAGTCCAGCTCCTTGCTCATAGCTTCCCAGATTTACAGTAGCTTGTCAGTATGGCAATACGACAAGAAGGGAAACACATTGAGATAGAAAACCGCAAGAAGAGGAAAGAAGCTCGGCAATTTAGTACAGAAGGTTCTTCTAGGCCCAGGACCTCCAAATTTCAGCAACAGAGACCTGTGACCTCCTCCCCCTCCAAGCCCTCAATGCAAGCAAAACGCCCCAGTACCTCCGGCCTTCGTGTGACCTCTTCAGGAGGTCAATTTCAGAAAAAGCCAACCATAATTTCTGTAGCAGGAGTTATTTGCTTCTATTGTAATAAAGTGGGGCACTATGCTAATAAGTGCCCAAAGAAGCAACAAGAAACAGCCACTCCTCCCAACCGAGCCAGCCAAGGAAATTCATCACATGGTGGCAATTCCCAACTGAAGGCTTCGGCTCAATTCATCAAGGGAAATGTGAATCATGTTGCAGCTGAGGAAGCTTAAAATTCTTCGGATGTGGTCCTTGGTATGTTTCTTGTTAATTTCGTACCAGCTTCAGTTCTTTTTTTATTCCGGAGCTTCTCATTCATTTGTCTCTTCAAAATTTGTGGGTAGTAATGTGTTAGCTCTATCCCCTCTAGTAAACCCTATGCTAATCCACTCCCTGGGCTCAGAAATGAGGGCTAATTCCTTGTGCCCAAATCTTTCCTTGGAAATCTTGGGAGTTCATTTCTCTGCAGACCTTATAGTTTTGCACTCCCAGGGGTTAGATGTAATTCTTGGAATGGACTGGTTGGCCAAGAACCAAGGTCAAATAGATTGTGCTAAAAAGTCCATTGTACTTACCAATAAGCAAGGTATACAAGTTGAATTCTGCCCTGAGACCCCTCCTGGAGCAGGTCCCAGCTTGGCCTATTTAAGAGAAGTTAAGCTTGAGGACCTCCCTGTGGTGAGGGAATACCCCGATGTGTTCCCAAGTGAGTTACCTGGAATGCCTCTGGACAGGGATTTGGAATTTGTCATTAACTTAGTTCCAGGAACATCACCTATTTCCAAGAGACCTTATAGGTTGCCAGTCAATGACCTTGTTGAGTTAAAGCAACAAATTGAAGAAATACAAAGCAAAGGATTTGTGCGGCCGAGTTCCTCTCCTTGGGGAGCTCCTGTGATCTTTGTGGCAAAGAAAGATGGTACCCAAGTAACCCAACGCATGTGTGTTGATTATAGAGCCCTCAATGATGTCACTATCAAGAATAAGTACCCTTTGCCCAGGATCGATGACTTGTTTCACCAACTAAAAGGAGCAACAGTTTTCTCCAAGATTGATTTGCGGTCAGGATATCATCAATTAAAGATTTGACAAGAGGACATTCCTAAGACAGTTTTCTCAACTCGGTATGGACTTTATGAGTTCACAGTTATGTGTTTTGGATTAACCAATGCTCCTGCATACTTTATGAACTTGATGAATAAAGTATTTATGGAGTACTTGGATAAGTTTGTTATTGTCTTCATAGATGACATTTTAGTATACTCTAAGACTGAGGAAGAGCATGAAGGCCACCTTCGGTTGGTCCTAGACAAGCTCAGAGCCCACCAGCGCTATGCAAAATTTGAGAAGTGTGACTTTTGGTTGAAAGAGGTCACATTTTTGGGTCATGTCATGTCGGCAGCTGGTGTGGTAGTCAACCCTAGCAAGGTTCAAGATGTTCTAGATTGGAAGCCACCCAAGTTTTATCTCAAATTAGAAGCTTTCTTGGTATGGCAGGGTATTATCGTCGATTTATTGAAGGTTTTTCAAAAATAGCCAGACCTCTTACTCAGTTACTTAAGAAGGAAAGCAAATATGTGTGGACTTCAGCATGTGAGCAAAGCTTTTAAGAATTGAAGAAAAGATTAACCTCTACTCCGGTACTGATTTTGCCCGATATCCAGAAAGATTTTGAAGTCTTTTGCGATGCCTCCAGGTAGGGCCTAGGCTGTGTTTTAATGCAAGAAGGTCGAGTGGTAGCTTATGCTTCATGGCAATTAAAGCCTCATGAAGCTAACTACCCCACTCATGATTTAGAATTAAGCAGTAGTAATACATGCTCTAAAAATTTGGCGCCATTACCTTATTGGTAATCATTGCGAGGTCTTTACGCACCATAAGAGCTTAAAGTACATCTTTACCCAATCAGACCTCAATCTTAGGCAAAGAAAATGGCTAGAAATTATTAAGTACTATGATCTTGGAATTCACTACCACCTAGGCAAGGCAAATGTGGTAGCTGATGCATTGAGCCGAAAGAATTATTGTAGCACCTTAATGGTCCAAGAAAGTCAACCCCGTTTGTGCGAAGAATTGAGACGCCTAAATCTGGAAATCGTCAACCAAGGTTGTGTGAATGCTCTGGAAGTTGAGCCCACTATCCAGAGACAAATCCGTGAGAATCAAGCTAAAGATGAAAACCTCCAAGAGATCAAAGACAATATAAAAAGGGAGAAAGCTCCTGAATTTTCAGAAGATGAATAGGGAATTCTTTGGTTCAGCAACAGGCTTTGTGTGCCGAACTGTCAAGAAATAAAGCAACTCCTACTTAAAGAAGCTCATGAGTCACATTACTCCATTCATCCAGGGAGTACCAAGATGTACCAAGACCTCAAGGAAAGATATTGGTGGGTCAGCATGGAGAGAGAAATAGCTGAGTTTGTAGCGCGTTGTGATGTATACCAAAGGGTCAAGGCTGAGCACCAAAGACCTGCTGGTTTGCTACAGCCCTTGCCCATTCCCGAGTGGAAATGGGAGCAAATAGGCATGGACTTCATCACTGGTCTACCCAGGACTCAATCGGGCTATGACTCTATTTGGGTCGTGGTTGATCGATTAAGCAAAGTGACACATTTTATCCCTGCCAAAACTACTTATAGGAGCAGCAAGCTGGCAGAGCTCTATGTGGCCCGAATTGTCTACCTACATGGTGTGCCCAAGAGGATAGTGTCTGACAGGGGTTCCCAGTTCACCTCTCGGTTTTGGGAGAGCTTACATGAAGCTTTGGGAACAAGGCTCGATTTCAGCACAGCATACCATCCTCAAACCGATGGATAGACAGAGTGGGTGAACCAAGTTCTTGAGGATATGCTCAAAAGTTGGGACAAAAACCTCCCATATGCTGAGTTCTCCTACAATAACAGCTACCAAGCTAGCTTGGAAATGTCCCCATTTGAAGCTCTATATGGGAGACAATGTCGAACCCCTCTCCTTTGGGATCAAGTGGGTGAGTGCCAATTCTTTGGACCTGATGTCATCAAAGAAGTTGAAGAAAAGGTGAAGCTCATAAGAGAGCGGTTAAGAGTAGCTCAGTCCCGGCAAAAGAGCTATGCTGATACTCGTCGGTGGGACTTATCTTTTGAAGTTGGAGATTTTGTGTACCTTAGGGTAACTCCACTTAAAGGAGTTAGGAGATTTCGAACTAGAGGAAAGCTGGCACCAAGATTTGTTGGACCGTATAAGATCTTGGCAAGGCAGGGTGAAGTAGCTTATCAATTGGAGCTGCCAGCAGCATTGTCAGCGGTACATAATGTTTTTCATGTGTCCCAGCTGAGGAAATGCCTTCGAGTGCCAGAAGACCATACCTTCTTGGAAAGCATTGATCTTCAAGAAGACCTCACTTATGTGGAGAGGCCAATCAAAATTTTGGATGTTGCGGAGCGTGTCACCAGAAGCAAGATCATTCGAACATACAAGGTGCAATGGAGTCAACACCCTGAGAGTGAAGCCACGTGGGAGAATGAAGAAGACCTTAAGTCAAACTATCCATACCTCTTTGCTGACCAAGCATGAATCTCGGGGTCGAGATTCCCTTAAGGGGGGTAGGTTTGTAACACCTCGATTTTTGGAGCCTTTTTGAACCTTCGAAATAAAAAGAACCATTTTGTTTTGATGAGAATTCAAAGCTTAACTTGAAATTTTAGGATGGATTTCAAATTGACTAACTCAAACTTCAACTAAAATTCCTTGATGGTTTGTTGAGTTTGTTGGAGCTTTGGCGATCTTCCCCTTTTTCTGTGCTTGCTTTGCTCTCCTTTGGGCCAGACCTCCTTAGGTCTAGACCTCCCCAAGTGCTTGTACCTTCCCCGGTCTAAACCTCCTTCTGTGGTTCCTTCCTAAGTTTAGACCTCTCCAAGTCTAAACCTTTCTCAAATCTATTTGAACTTACTCTCTGTATCTTTTGAACCCCACTGTGTCCATTTGGACTTACCTCCTTTCCTTTAATCCTTGAAACTCTCTCTGGAAGTTTTCTTCTGTGCCAACTCGGTACTACCGCCCTTCAAATCGCGGTAATACCACTTCGAGGGAAAATCGAGAGTCCACAAACATGTGTTCTGGAATTTCTTTACCACCTTGTAGCAGTCGGAACTACCTGATAATGGTAGTACCGCGCCCACCTTGCGGTGTTACCATTTCTCAGGACCTCTGGAAACCTATGATTGGACCTCCCCGTGCTCTTGGAACCATCTTAAAATTTATTTGGACCTCCCCGTGTCCCTCAGGACCTCCTTCTTGTTCATTTGGACCTCTCTCGCGTCTGTCCAAGCCTTCTGCTCGATTCGGATCTCTCCTTGGTTAGATCTAAAGGTCTAGACCTCATCCCTGTTAAAACTAGGGGTCCAGATCTCCCTATTGATTGGACCTACAGCTTGCACTTGTGGCTGCACCGCCCGAGCTTAACCTTCTTAACTTGAGGACCGTTTGATTGGTGCTGGGCAGCTCGATCTTGAGGGCATGTTCGGATAGTCCGAACATCCCACTTCCTCCGGGTCATTCGATCCACATCAAACGGCCCCAATTGCTGGTGCGCACCGGGTCCGAACGCCCTAGTCGCCTCGCCTCCGCTCGGGATCTAGATCTGATGGCTCCAGCTTCTTCTGCTGCACTTTGCTCTCGCAGACCTCCCCTTTGTAGATCGTGGATCATAGGACCTCCTTTAGAGATCCTAAATGTTCAGACCTCCCTTGTAGAATCGATTGTTAGGACCTCCCTTTGGAGATCCTAACTGCTCATTTCCCTTTGTAGATCCGGACTGTTAGGACCTCCCTTGGAGATCCTAACCGCTCGCACCTCCCCTTGTTAGATCTCGACTGTTAGGACCTCCTTGGAGATCCTAACTGCTCTGCATTCTCCCTTGTAGATCTCGACTGCTAGACCTCCCTTGGAGATCCCAACTGCTCGCACTCTCCCTTTGTTAGATCTCGACTGCTAGGACCTTCTCTTTGGAGATCTTAACCGTCTGCACCTCCCTAATTTAGATCTCGACTGTTAGACCTCCTCTTTGAGATCCTAACCGTCCGCACTCCCCTTTGTTAGATCTAACCGCTAGGACCTCCCTTGGAGATCCTAACCGTCGTAACCCCCCTATTTAGATCGACTGCTAGGACCTCCTTTGGAGATCCTAACCGGCCCTAACCTCCCTTTGCACTTGATCTTGGCCGTTGACCTCCTTTCGGAGATCCAACCGTTAGGACCTCCTTACTTTTAATCTTGACCTTGGGCCTTCCGTGAGTGGGTCTTTTGGACCTCCTGTCCACAGGACCTCCTCATAGTTGTGTCTTTTGGACCTCCTGTCCACAGGACCTCCTCATAGTTGTGTCTTTTGGACCTCCTGTCCATAGGAGCTCCCCATTGTTGTGTCTTTTGGACTTCCTGTCCATAGGAGCTCCCCATGATCATATATTTGGGACCTCCTTGATTCACAGGACCTCTTCCCAATCCTTTTGCAAGGACCTCCCTTGCGAGTTAAGACCACTTGGTGGCTAGGACCTCCGGTCTTGTGCGCCTGGACCTCCCTAGTGGGTGAGGATCTCCCCTTGTCCTCTGCGGGACCTCCTCAAGGTCTCCGCAGGACCTCCCCTTCGGGTCTTGACTGGACCCACTTGGCAGTCACGCCTATGTTTCTTTATCCTTTGACTATGTCCTGGTGCAAAGGAGTCTCCGCCACATTTAATGCATGTTGTATCACATAAATGCTACCACTTTTTGCAGCTCTCGTGCCATACTTTTGTCACATCCCTTGCTTGCTTCCATTGTCCTCTTCACCAACTCATGAACACCCGTATCTTGGGAAAGCTCAATGGCTCTAGCTATATATAGCTTGGGCAGCCCTTCCTCTTTACCCTCTTGTTTATTTCCACTCTTTGGTTCCATCGGCAAGTTCTCTGGACCTTCTCCCTCAAGTCTTGGACCTCCTCCCGACGCCTAACCCTCAGCTTGGTTTTATATTGGAGTTTTATTGGAGTTTCTTTTGGATCTTCTTTGGAGCTCTATTTGAGTTATTTTGTTTTTTCACCGTAGATTAAGAAGGCCGGAGGAGCAAGAGTTCCTTGAAGAAGAAGAAGAAGAAGCTCAAGACTTTGAGCAAGGCAAGTTGCACCCTTGATCATATTGCACCTAATATTTCAAGATACTTATGTTCTGTTTCAAAGATGTATGCATGCTTACTTTTACTAAGTTATTTCAATGTCTATCTTTCTGTTCATAGCTATGCCTAATTCCCTTGTATGGCCACTCTCTATGTTGAACCAACTCCATTGTCACCCTAGATAAAATCTGGTTTTTGCAATAGTAAGGACCAGAGGCTTTTGAAAAATGAATGCTTAGTCTTGCTAGACCAAACATCTTGATTTGGGAAATGTTTCTTCCAACAGATCAAAATATTCAATGTTTTAAAGTCATGACATTGGGTTGTCATGGAGGTTTTGATAAATGGTTTTGAAAAATAGAAATGGACAAATGGATTTGGTCTTGGGCGGATTGATTGTTTGGCTGGTGCAGGGTTATGCACGGGCTCAACTCGGGTAGGGTTGGGGCCCAGGGGTTTTGTGTTAGCCGCCCAAGCCATATGAGGACCGGTCTGCGAGCCGCATCTTGCTAACCACCATCATGCAACCACATGTCCTGTGTGGGCGGGACCTGGCCGACTAATTTGCAAAGCTCCATCGTGGTTGATCCTGTTGATGTGGTGGGTAGTCATGTTACGACCGTTGTAGTCCCACCTGGCGCAAGAGGGGGCCTGAACCCTACGGATGGGTAATCCAAAGGGGGTGAAACCTTAGCGATGGTGGACTGCGTTGGAGTAATGCTTTGTAAAGGCCTTATCATGTGCTCTAGACCTCTCACCAAAGGAAGTGTGAGGTGGCGTTGACGGATGCCAAACAAACTAGAGAATTCATGTCATGTGGGTAAAGCTGTACACCTCTGCAGAGCGTAAATCTATTCGAATAGCCGTGTCCACGGTTATGGACTTGCTAGCAAAGCCACTCAAAGTTAGCTCTTGGTTTTGGTTTTCAAAGGACTTATGAAATTGGTTTTGGATTTCTATCCAAATGGTTAATGGGCGGGGGGCCATGTGACAGGAGGGTATCCTTCACCACTCGTGATGAATGTTATCCAACTAAAAATTGAGTTTTGAAAATGAACTTTTACTTATTATAATTGCTTTAGAAGTTACTACTTGTAATTGAAACAAACTTAGCTTTACGCAAATCAACCATAATATGCCTTCCTTTGATATATCCATTATGCATGTCATACTGTTATTTGACGGGTGTAACTTGCGAGCACGGTTGTTGTGCTCACTCTTGCTTGATTAACCATTTAGCAGGAAAGGACTGTGAGGAGGAAAATCCACAAGATGAGTAGGTCGCGCCCTCCAGCCAATTACCTGTGGTGTAATGGATGGAGTCCATCCTTTTGTTTCCCGCTGTGTATTTTGCTCTTGGTTGCCGGAGCTTGTAAGCAACCCCTTATAATCAACTCTCTTTACTATTAATGAAGTCTTTCGTGGATATATGTTATCACTTGCTTGCTGTGAGAACTAGTCATTGATCCTTGGGGACTAGTTTGGATCACAGTGGACTTGAGGCTTGTCCCAAGCCCCACGACCTCCTCGGGTTGGATCCTCATAGACCTCCCTCGGGTCAGAGCGTGGAGCTTGGGGAGGTTTGAGGTCCCCTGACTTTCCTCGGGTCGGGACCCCATTTTTCCTCGAGTGGTTCTATTGGGCCTCTCGTGGAACCACTGACCTCAGCCCTACCGAAAGCACTGAAGCGATACCACGGACCTCTGTGAGGTCTGATGGACTTCGAGATCCGGAGTACCTCACGGGTGGCTCTCGGGTGGTTCGTGGTCCAGGCGGTCCCACCGGGATGCTCCACAGGACGTCCTGGGAGTTCTTAGTGGACTTTCCAGGAGATCCTGGAGGACCTCTCGGGTTGCCCCTAGCCGGATCGCTACACCAACATAGAAGCTCCTTGTTCTCAACAGGACCTCAGGCTCAAGAGGAAGATGTTGAGCCAAGATAAAGAGGCTACAGGATGCTTCACGATTCGTGCGAAACAGCCTCAACCTAGCAAAACTTTAGCAATTGCCGGATCCGAGATCCCAAAATCGGCACCTTGCCCACCAATGCAGGCGCCCTATGCCAATCTTGGTGGCCGGCCCCCGCAGAAAAAGACACCAAGGGCAGAGATTCAGTGTTTCAGACGCCAAAAGAAAGGCCATTTTGCTAGCCAGGGCACAAAAGGTTGTCAAAAAATTCCTGCTGACGACATTCCAGAAGCCACTTTGATTGCCACTATAACACCAGCAGCGGGCGATAAGAATAACAGAAGGATTTTGTCCTAGCTTTGTGAATATAGAAGTCTGGATTTGCCAATGCCCCAAGAAACCAATATGCAACAGCCTGCCGGTTGGATGCTCCCCAGCTCACCCTTGAGAAGCTCGCCTCAAAGAAGCCCTCACAGACGGTGTCAATTGTTTTGGCTTGGGAAGAAGGGGCGGCACTTCGCCAGCAAGTGCCCGCTGAAGAAAGTTTCACCAACAGGACCTCCTGTTACCTTCGAGACCTCTGTGGCAGCCCCTCAACCAGCAGTTCCTCAAGAAGTTCGTACCTTGGACATCAGCACCAACTGACAGCAACCTAAGAACGCCAAGTCTGCTGAAGGCATCTAGTGTTTCAAATGCCATCAATGGGGTCATTTCGCCAAGCTTTGCCCTCAGCGTATCCAGCGGAAACAAGCTCCTCCCCAAGCTCCAAGCCAAGCCGCCAGTTCTCTAGGTGATCCTTGCCAGCCGTTCCCTTAGAGCCTTGCTGGAGTTCCTCCCTTTTTCTTGTTTTGCTTCGTGTTGTCCTTTGGCCCAGCCCTTGTTCTCTGAACCATCTCCTTTCGCTTAAATCCAAGGGCTCGGACCTCCCTTGTGTTGGGGGCCCCTTGAAGGTTCAGACCTCCTTCAGTTTTGCTGGACCTTACCTTGGGACATTTGATTGGACTTTGTTGGTTTGAATCTCTTGGGTCCATTTGAATCCTTTTCTGTCCATCTAGACCTCTCCGTGTTTGTTTGGACTTCTTGCTGTTCAAATGGACCTCCCTACGTTCAATTGGATCCCCTTGTGGCCAATTGATTTTCTTCTGTGATCATTTGAACCTCCCAGTGACCCATCAGATCTCCTTGTGTTCCCTTGCACCTCCTTACATTCTTTTGGATCTTCTTGCATTCTCTTGCACCTCCTCAGTTTTCTTTGGACCACCCCGTGTTCATTTGGACCTCCTTCTGTCCTTTTGAACCCCGTTTTGAAATCCCCTCGCGTCCGTTCGGACCTCCAGTTTGCTCTAATCCTCTATCGCTTTTATGTCGTTCGATTTGCATTGAGCGATTTGATCTTGTGGGCAAGTTCGCTCAACCCGTCTCTTGGAAAATCTTTGGCTGGTGCAGCGTTAGATCGGTTTGGTCTCACTCAAAGAGGAAGTAATTGGAAGAGTGAGTAGAACCCAGTTCCCTAACCTATTCTCTAGTCAGCCCGAATCTCGGGGTCGAGATTCCCTTTAAGGGGAGTAAGTTTGTAACGTCCCGTTCGTCCTGAGTCTTTTAAGCTTTTTAAAATAAAAATAACCATTTGGTTTTGATGAGAGTTCAAAGCTTAACTTGAGATTTTAAAAGAGCTTTAACTTGACCTAACTAAACTTCAACTAAACCCAGTTGTTTGTTGTTCTTTGTTCATTGGAGTTCCTTGCTGTTCTTTGGCTTTTAGCCTCTTTTCTTCGTTGGCCTTGTTTGCCCTCCAGGCTAGCTTTTCCCTCTAGGTCTCTCTCTCTTTTGCTAGACCTTTCTCTTGCTGGACATTCCCCTTTGTCCAGATTCTCCTTTTGTTGGACATCTTCTGATGTTCAGATCTATCTCATCTTTCTAACCTTCCCTTCTTTTTCCTCTTCCTGGACCTCCCTTAAGTTCCTCTTTTTGGACCTCTTATCTTGGATCTCCTCCTTTTGGAGATACCCTCCCTTGGATCTTCCCTTTTACCCAGATCTCTCCTTCACTGAGATCAAAGGGTCCGAACCTTCCCAATTGGACCTCCTTGATGGGTCAACCTCCCTTGTTCTCTGGACCTCCCCTTGTAATCTTTTGTTTGGACATCCCCAAGTCCAGACCTCCCCTTTGTTGGTTTGAATCTCTTTCTGTTTAGACCTCCCTTTGGTCTAAACCTTCTTCTCTGTCTAGATCTCCTTTGATCTAGACCTCCTTCTCCGTTTTGGACCCTCCTCGGAGACCTCTTAGAGTTCATTTGAACTCCTTGAGTTCTTCTGGGCGTCCCTGAAATCCTTATGGATCTCCCTGTGTCCACATGGAGCTCCTTTTGATCTTCCTGCGTCCAATCGGACCTTCCTAGTGTTTAGTTGGACCTCCTCCAGTCCATTCGAACCCCTTGGGTTTATTTGGATCTCCTTGAGCTCTTTTTGGACCTCCCTCGCGCTTGTGCGGTGCTACCGCTTGCTTTGGCGGTACTGCCGCTTGTTCCTTCGGAACTACCACCTTTGTTAAGACCTCCTTTGACTCCTTGAAGACCTCCTTTGCGTCCTTGCGGTACTACCGCTGTTCTTTATGTGGTCGTACCGCTTAGGTTTAATTTTCCCCCGCCTCAGGACCGTTGATGCTTTTGACGGCCCGATCTTGAGGGTGCGTTCGGGTGGTCCGAACGTCTCCCTCCTTGAGAGCCATCTGATCCATATCGGACGGCCCTAATCTAGTGAGTCCTCTGCTTGGTCCGAACGGCCCCTTTGCTTGGCCCCGTTCGATCTTGATCTATCGACCCTAGCTTTCCCTGCGTATCCTTGTTTCCGCGGACCTCTCCTTTGCTTTGATCTCGACCGTTGGGATCTCATTTGAGAGATCTAACCCTCAGGACCTCTTTGTGTCCTTAGGACCTCTCTGTGTTCCTTTGGGACCTCTCGGTGTCCTTAGGACTTCCTCAAGTCGGACCTACCGCTTGCTTGGCCGGACCTACCACTCGAGCTTGGTCTTCGTCACTTAAAGACCCTTTGTTAGATCTGGCCGTTAGGACCTCCCCTTTTGGAGATCTTAACCGTCCGGATCCCTCCTCTTTTTGATCTGAAGGTCCAGATCCTTAGGTCTAAGATCTCCCTAGCGCTTGGACCTGCCGCTGGCTCTTGCGGTTATACCGCTTGAGTTTTGCCTATCTTGCCTTAGGACCGTTTGATGCTTCTGGACGGCCCGATCTTGTTGGGGTGTTCGGATGGTCCGAACATCCCATTTCCTTTTAGCCCTCCGATCCGCATCGGACGGCTTGGTTGAGTTGGCTCGTTCGCTTGGTCCGAACGGCCCATTTGCCTTGCTTCGTCCAATCAAGATCTGATGGCCTCTGTTCCTCCCGCGCATCCTTATCTCCGCGGATCTCCCCTGCTCTTCGAGGATATGACCGTCAGGACCTGCTCTTTAAGGATCTGACCGTCAGGACCTGCTCCTTGAGGATCTAACTGTTAGGACCCCCTTGTAGTCTTTTAGACCTCCCGTCTAGAGGACCTCCTTGTAGTCTTTTGGACCTCCTGTCCAGAGGACCCCCTTGTGGCTGAGTCTTTTGGACCTCCTCGTTGGACCTCCTCGGTGGATCTCCTCCTTGGACCTCCTCGCAGGACCTCCTCGGTGGATCTCCTCCTTGGACCTCCTCGCAGGACCTCCTCGTTGGACCTCCTCTGTGGATCTCCTCCTTGGACCTCCTCATAGGACCCCCTCGTGGGATCTCCTCGGTCGACCTCCTCTTTGGGACATCCCGTTTGATAAGTCTGTTTATCCTTTTGACTGGCCCTCTTGTCAGTCCTATTCTTTTCTCTTTTCCTCCGCCCAAGCCTTTAAGCGCATTTGATGTGGGCTGAAGTCACATTAAATGCTGTCACTTCCATTGTACCCATTTCTACTTTTTGTCCCCTGCTCATAATCTAATCCTTTTTCGTACCTTTGGCAGTGTGCCTTTGTACCAATGCTTTGAACCTGGTCACCTCCCTGTTGTGGTGCTTCTATTCGCCTTTTTCCCTCTAAATAGAGCACCAGGGGCGTCCACTTCCTCCCTGTTCGTCTTTCTTAGCCTCCTCCTGCTTTTGGTGTGCTCCTCAAGCTCCCCTGGTCCGGAGCTCTTTGGGCTTGGACCTCCCTCTCGGACCTCCCTTCCTCGTGGACCTTCTCTCTTTTGCTTTAAGTAAGTTCTTTTGGATTTCTTGGAGTTTCCTTGCTTATTTGGTTTTCTTTGCGCATGTGTAGATTTCGGTTGATTACTGAGGAGCTCGGGGTTCAAGCTACACCAGCCGCAGCTTTTCCCTTCAACAGAGGCAAGTCGTGGTCCTTGATCATCTTGATCCCCATTTTACAAAAATATTTTGATTTATTAAACTTGCATGGCTATCTTTATAGAAACAGTTTGGGCAGTAGCTATGTTCCAGTTGACTTTATGCCTCCTTAGACTTTGGTATTTGACATGTTGACATGATCTCCTTTGGACACCTTAGGATGGATATTTAGTTGGTACCTTTTGTTATTACCAACATGGGACCGATTGCTTATTGCTTAGTCTTGCTGTAGAACCGTGGGTCTTGTGAATCATGCCTCATCAATTAATAATCTTGACTAATGAACTATGGAATCTGTGGTTGGTGCCATTGTTAAGCGACTATGGCATGATGCCATAAGTTATGTTGATTGTGGTGCGAGACCACCTTAAAACTTGTTGTGCCAGGACTGGGTGATCCAGTGGTCGGGTTGAACCCAAAACTGTTTTATGCTTGGGCAAGAGGGCCAGGACTGAGTAGTGGGTGCTTTGCACTTTTGGGGTTGTGGAAGTCTTGCCTGAGGACAATTAAGGACTTAACTTTGTGTCTGTGGATCCGGGTAATCCGTGCAACCACAAGGTCATTTTATGGGGATGGCTTGGGCCGAATAATTAGCAATGGTTGGCTCGGATCTGTTGTGGTTGAGCGCATGAGGCGCCGGTGCAAGAGGGGCACCCCATAACCCGGCGGACTTCTAGACTAAAGGGGGGGCATGCAAAACCTTAGTGGGCAGCCCGAGTCAGTTCAAAGCTTTGTAAAGGCCTTGCCACACTCTCTAGACTGCTCACCTTCGGAAGTGAGCAAGGGTCTTTGCAGAATCCGTCCCGCTAGAGAGATCGTGGATTGTGGGTAAAGTTGTACATCTCTGCAGAGTGTAAAATCTATTCGAATAGCCAAGTCCTTGGTTATGGACATCTCCCGGAGAAGTGGTGCAAGGGGTACCTTTTGTGAAATTGTGTCCCTGGGCGCGTCTGCGAGAAACTGTGGCTTTGCCTCGAAGAGACCTTGGCCGGCTTTAGAGGGGTCATGGTTGGCTCGAGATGAGGTCCAGGAGCCGGTTGGGAACTCTGGAGTGGGTGCTCCTGAGTGGTTTTGGAAGTGAGTGGGTGCTCACGACCTCTTTTGAAATCAAATATATTTATGTATTATTGTTTTAACTTGCTGCCTTACAATCTATTATGTTATTTATTGTCAAATATTACTTTTTGCAACTAACCATACAGCTCTCTTTTGACAAGCCTTTCATAAGTATTATTGCATACACTCCCCACGGCTTGCTGAGTACATTCAAAGTACTCATGGCTTTTGCCCTTTGTTTAAATCAGCAACTCAAGGAAGTTCTAGGGAAGAGACCATGCAACCTAGGGACGTCCTCCGCTCGATAGCCGGTGGGCTGATCGGTTGGACCCACGCGTTGGTGTTTTTGTTTTCCTGCTGCAGGTGCTCTTGTGTTGTAAGCCCTTGCGGCTTTTGTAAGAAGCGTGACCGTTTGGTCTTTAATAATATTTGATAATTTGCCTTTTGTTTTCCTTTAGCTTGTTGTGGTATGGATTTGATCACACCAATGTGTCTCTGTGCGAGTTAGCAGGACTGATCATGGGACTAACTCAGTGCACAAAGGTCAAGACCTCCAGGAGGTCTTGAGATCTCCTGGGAGGTCCTAGCAGACCTCCTCTCGGGGTACCCTGGGCGATACTACCGCTCCCTAGTGCGGTAGTACCGGCCCTCGAACGTGAGCGGTACTATCGGTCCTCACCAAACGGTAGTACCGCAGCTAAAAAAAATTAGAGCATTCCAAGTATCCCGAGAAGGTCCTCACATTACAGCCGCTAGGAACACCAACGGACAAAATGGGGGTTGGGGGACCGAAGAACCGCAAACCAGTGCAAGCTTGACACATGTCAAAAAACCGCAGCCTTAATGGTACGCAATGGCCACCCTCCACGCACGCCCCCCCAAGGGGGCGCCATCATTGCCAAAACGACGTTCAGGACCCGAACAAACACCAGGACCATCAACCGCCCAGCGCGCAACACCCGAGAAGGCATTTGGGGGCAAACCCCTCAGAGCAAACAAAGCGCTTCGCCAGGCCGAAGGGGACAGTGTGCCTGGACCCTCCGAGGTAAAGGCGCGGTTTCAGCCCTGACGAAGCAAGACATCGACCACGAGGGGCTTGTTGTAGGGGCAGCCCACCGGCCCCACTGACCTAGCGAAATAGTGCCGAAGCTACAGGAGGTGCCCCAAAGGTGACCTGAGCCCGGAGGGTCGCGAAGAATACCTAGGCGAAGCCTCCGAGTCGTCGCCAAGGGCACGGGTACCGGCGCACCCGAGCCTCAAGAGGGTCTCCCGAGGGGTACATGAGGTACCTCGAGGGTGACCCGAAGCCTCCGAAAGGTCTTCCGAGGGGTACAGGAGGTACCCCGAAGGCAGCCCGGAACTTCCGAAGGGGCGGCAGAAGGAGGTTCGAGGGAGTGCTCAAAGGGTGTCCGGAGCGGCCCTAACCGGAAGAAAGGGAGAAGACAGGTGGACCAGGAGCTATGCCTAGGGATAGGAAAGGACCCTGCTATCCCTACACTGACAGTACCTTTGTAGGGATGTATATGTAATCTCATGTACCCAGTTATTTGGCTATAAATAGCTCTCCACCCCCCCTGTAAGAACCAAGGGCATTTTTAAAGCAAATGTACAGTACATTTCCTGACAACCAGTCCCTTCTTCGAGGACCCGTCGGATACCCCATGTATACAGAGGTCCCTCTCTTCTTGTCTAGTCCTTTTGCTACAACATTATACATGCATAAAACTCTTAAACAAGATGCTTATATCCATTACCTTGTTATCGATTTGTGACAATTTTGATATATTATTCATATAAAGAGGTTTATACTTTTGGAACTCGACATTGTGCAATTTTAAAAGAAATATAAAGAAATGTAAACTTGAGTATGATGAGCGAGAGCTATCCATGTTAGTTTCTCGCAGGAGTTGGAGCTCAGATGGCCAATGTATTTACGTGTACATGTAGATAAACTTCAAAATACATCATGGGTTACAAACATCTTACATTACTTTTTCCTAATTACTATCAAATTATAAATATCTATTCAAAATTCATATTAACTTTTTATCATTGCATCTTGTAATGAACAAACTACTGAAACTAGAGCTTGAGCGTTTCTTACTCCATTGCACCTTTTCCCGTTTATTTTCAAAAGGGATTTGGCATTGTGCCCTACATTTAGCAAGTTAAAGACTTTGTTACTCAATGAATGGTCTGTCGCTGCTGACGCACTAGTTTGCCTTCTCCGCCACTCACCACTTCTAGAGAAGCTCACTCTTCAACCTCGTAAGGTACATATTGTCTAAAATTCATAGTTGATGTTTCACTAAAGTTACTATGCATTATTGATTGATCCCCTCTTTTTCTAGACTTCTCGTGTTGGCTCAGTGGCAGGTTTCTCTAGCGCAAAGAGTCATTGAAGCTAACATAAGAAAAGACTCTAAGGAGAAACAATGCAGACCAAAGTCTAGATACATCCAAGATATCAAAAGGGCACTACAGCTTCGGAATTCTTAAACGTCCTTCTTTAGTTTCTAGCATATTGCTCCAACAACATTGCTCCATCCTCATAACGCTTGAAGACTTTGAGAGCCACCCATTCCATCTTCTTTGCTTGACTCCAAGCTCCGCACGTCTTCTGTCCTGTAAGATTTTCCAAGTCTGAGCCAATGGCACATCGCGAAAATGATTTGATTAGGATGTGAAGGCCACTTTTCAAAACACATGAAGATTTCTAGCTCACCAAATGGCTCAAAGATGCGCTGCTATTCCCACACACATTTGTTGCTAAAATTTTTTTTTTAAGAGGTAGGAGGACCGCCTTTTTCATTGATAAAGTAGGAGAAAACAGGTAAAAAGAAAAGATACAGCTCGAAAGGGAAGAAACCCTAGCGGGAGGGAAGCTGCAACAGAGTCACGCCTTGCGACAGCAACACCAGATAGCCACATTTGTTGCTAAATAGATTTCCCAAAACCCAGATAGCCACATTCCAAACATATGAGCAACAGGACACTTAAGAAAAATGTGTTCAATGGTTTCATGGGAAGAACAAAAACAGAACCATTTATCCTGCTTTTTTCCAGTTTCTTTTACAGAGGTTATCCTTGGTTAAGATGACCCCTTTACAGACATACCACATGAAGACTTTGATTTTCAGTGGAAGCTTAGTTTTCCAAATGAATTTATGAGGAAAGGAAATATTAAAGTTCACCAAGGCTACATACAAGGAGTGAACAGAGTATTGACCAGATTGAGTTTATATCCATTTGATTGTATCCCTGCCATCAGTAAATTGCAAAGAAGAACATTTTGCAACCAAATTAACCCACTGGTCTAGGTTCTCATTTAAGAATGATCTTCTGAAGGATATTTTCTAAAAAGTATCCTTGGGATTGAGGTCACTTCTACGCCTGAGGGCTACTACATTTCCTAGGAGAAGTACATTAAGGATATCCTTGCTTTCTCACTGATCAGCGCACGTGGACACTCATACGGAGCTTAATATTCACCTTCGGCCCACTGATGGGAAGCCTCTTGAGGATCCCACTTGCTACCGCCGTCTTGTCGGGAGCCTTGTCTACCTTGGGATCACTCAACCTGACATTTCTCACCCTATTCACATTATGAGTCAGTTTATTTCTGCTTCCACCCAATTCCACTACAGTCACATTCTTCGTGTTCTGAGATGTCTTCGTGGGACCATAAGTCGTCACCTTTTCTTTCCTTGCTCCAGCCCTTTGCAACTTCAGGCGTACTCTGATGCGACCTAGGCTAGCAATCCTTCTGATTGCCGGTCTCTTTCTGCCTATTGTGTTTTCCTTGGCTCGTCTCTGATTACCTACAAGACAAAGAAGCAGACTGTCGTTTCCCGTTTGAGTGTTGAGGCTGAGTTGCGAGCCATGGCGGCGTTGACAACTAAAATCACTTGGCTTCGGTGCCTACTTGAGGATTTTGGTGTTTCGGCTTCTACACCGAATCCAATCTTATCAGACAATACTAGTGTGATCAGCATTGCTCGAGATCCAGTGATGCATGAGCTCACCAAGAATATTGGAGTAGATGCTTCGTAAATGAAATCACAGGAGCAGGACCAAGTTATTGTTCTTTAGTATGTGCCTTCGGAGTTTCAGTTAGCCGATTTCTTCACTAAGGCACATACTCGAGCTCAGCACAACTTCTACCTTTTCAAACTCAGTGTTGTTGAACCACCATGAGTTTGAGGGGGGTGTTAGATGTTATATGTCTCTTTGTATAGGGTGCTCTTTGCATATTTACGTACATATGTAACTTGTATATTTAGCCTTTGGCCCATTGAAATTGAGCAAGGTTTCATTCCAACAATATTCAGCCTAATATACGGTAATCGGCCCGCTTATCCGCATGATCGGCCCTTTTAACTTTGTAACCCTATTAACTTACTCGTTTTGCAATATTCGACTCGGGAGGAGACCTAGTCCGTTATTCGCCTAATATCGAGGCCTACTAGACCGCTTTTAGAACACCGGTTTGGAACCTTGCTAAGTTCATGGTGATTAGGGTGACTTGGAACTACCTTACGCTTAAATTTTGAGGACCGAGACATTTATCATGTCAATCATTCATGAGACACAGGTAAGTTACATCATCAACCTTTATTAAACTCAAATCTCGATACATTCAATGCTATTACAATTTTATCACCTTGACAATGTACTTGTTGATTGTATGTTGACTAATAATTTGATTTCATTGTTTAAGTTATTTGATTAGGGTGATGCTTTTGACAAATAACTTGGGTTTCCTGTTCCAGCTTGTTTGATTCATTTGAAGTCACCACTCAAGTAAGCAATGGATTCTCAAAGCATCAACGGACTAACTCCTTTGGACAGGTATTATTTGGTACTTGAGGCCCAAAAGTATATTTAAACCATGGATAGTCCTTTAAACCTTTATGTTACAAATAGGAACAGGAATGGAACGTACAAGATGAAATGGAAAGCAAAAATGGTGACAATGTAGTTGACTTTAGAATCACCAAAAACATGCCTTCCTAAGCACAAGGCCGTAAGTGGACAAACTTCGTACCAGATTAGGTGGTTGCTTGAAATTCATGAACTGGCACATGAGCTGCGCATGCCTTCTTTATGGCATTCAATTCAGCAACTACATCATCCATCTTCGTTCTTTGCCTTGGGGAGTCCTCGCAGCACGCTAGACCAAGTCTAAATATAGGATAAATGAATACATCTATGATATCTTGAGTGTTTCCACTGTAGGTTGCAGTAGCATCCAATATTTCCAGTAGATTGTTTGGATATGCCATCTTGACGTAGTTGACAAGACTTGTCACACCATTGATGAAATTGTCAGTTGGCCTTCTTCCAGTAAACATTTCCAGTAGCAACACCCCATAGCTATATATGTCACCATCAGTGGAGACTTCAGCTCCTGAGCCATACTCTGACAACATATATAAACGAAGGCTTCAGTGGCTACATAATGATGAGTAGAGAAAAAAAGATGGATTTCACTTTACAATTTGTCTCAACAATTAAATAAAATATCGATACTACATTTTTTTTTGCCTCTTTAGATCACACTAAAAATACCATATTATCAATTTACCAAACGAATAATCTTTAGAGCAGACAAATTTTTTGACATGCATCAGCAATAATTTTAATTAAACAATAATTGCTAACCTGGTGCGACATATCCAATTGTCCCTTTAATTACAAATGAGCTGCTTTCAGTTCCACCACGATTTTGCTTGCATGCTTCGCCATGCATTATCTTTGCTAGACCAAAGTCTGTAACATGTGCAACCATGTCATCATCTAGAAGGATGTTGCTTGGTTTAATATCACAGTGAACTATGGGAGGTTCAATATGACAGTGAAGATATTCCAATGCCTCTGCAACATCGAGAGCAATGCACAGCCTTTTCATCAAACTTAGCCTTCTATTTGTTGTTGTGCTTGGATGCAGCCACTCATCTAAACTTCCATTGCAAATAAATTCTAGGACAAGTGCCTTGAAGTCGTCACCATTATGATCCAAGGCACTGCACACAGTGATCACCTTGACAAGTTTCCGGTGTCGAATCCTCCTTAGGGTATCACACTCAGTCACTCGTTGGGCAAGATTGAGAACCTTGATTGCCACAGTAACTAAATTCTCATCAAGAGCCAAAGTTCCTATATATACATTGCCAAAGCTTCCAGAACCAATCAAATTTGCTGGTGAGAATGATTCTGTTGCTGCATGTATCTCGGCATAGGATATCCTGATTATCTCATGATTCTCATTGAGAAATAAGTTTTCTTGATCAACAACATTCGGTTTGATCCTTGTCTTAATGAAGCAGTATGCAGTTATACAGCATGTGGTGAAGAACAAAGTTCCAATGATACAAATGATTAAGACACGCAGTCGATGCTGTGAAGCCTGGTGAGAGCCTATAGATGGGCATGAAGGAGTTGCAAGAAGGAAGGACCACCGCATAGCATGCTATTACCTGTGAGTGACAATATAGTGGCATTACGAAAGATCCCTCTATTTGGCACTGCACCAGAGTATTCAGTCCTTTTGGGATTTGTCCTTGCAGCACATTTCCTTGGAGGTATAGGAAACGTAATTGGACACAACTGCCAATAGCATCTGGGATTTCACCAGATAGCTTATTCATTGAGAGGTCGATTCTGCCGAGGCTGTTCAAGTGCCCGATCTGTGGGGGCCACTTAGAGCATTGTTGGAGAGGTTGAGAAGTATGGTGAGGGAAGGAATGCTAAGTATCTCTTGTGGGGTTTGGCCCCTCAATGAGTTACAGGAAAGATCCATGGATCCAAGTTCGGTCAGGTTACCAATACTTGTTGGAATGCTGCCGTCCAGAAAGTTATTAGATAGAGAGAGATTGCTCAACTGCGTGATATTTAATGTTACTGTATGTACTCTCTTTGTCCCAAAATACAAGTAGGATCTGCGTGGTCAAGGTTTTAAAACTTTGACCATTAGTAATGTTAAAGTTTATAAACTGACTATACGAAGATAATGTCATTGGATTTGTCCTGCAAAATACTTTTATAATATATGATTTTTTTTATATGTTATGATATAAAACCATAGTCAAAGTGTTACACTCGAGATAGTGAAAAGTCATAAATGACTTATATTTTGGGAAGTATGTGCGATACTTTTTTGTGTGTATGCAATTCATTCAAAGTTGTATTAAACATGCACATGCTAATGTGTTATTTATCAGAGACGTCAATGCATAATGCAATATTTATTTAAATCCACTTTTATTTTGAACAAGAAAAACAAGCGAAAAATAATTTTATTTTTGAAATGGCAAAAAACTCTTGAAATGATTAATCAAAATTTAAATCTTGAAATGGATAATGTCTATCGGGAAAAATAAATGTGAAAATGGGATGGTGTTGCTTTTTGTGCGTCGTGTAGTTAAGGGCGTGAAATAATTTCAAGCGTTGAACTATTCCAATGATGTTTACTGACCTTAATAATTTAGACTTTTCAGAGTGTGTAGAAATTTAAAACCCATCATCACACAAAAGGTCGACAAAGCAATGAGAATAAATCGAGGAGAAAAAAGGGTCACATAGAATTTTGTGTTCAAAGGTGCATAATCGGCTTGATCATGAAAAGTTTTAGATTCTTCTCGGCTATTCCAATTTTAATCTACATCCCGGCATTTTTGTTTGTTTGAGGAAGCCAGACATATAAATTTGAACTATTGTAATTTACCTTCTAATTTTTTGTTGAATAAGCAAATACATTTTTTACGTAAATTTCGGCAATATGTTATCTGATTATTAGCGCCGACGGTGGCTCAGAAATCAACACTAGTGTAATTTTGTGTAACATGTATTTCAAGCATGAGATAAATTTTGTATAACATGTATTTCAAGCATGAGATATCATTTTGTAAATCTCGTACTTTCATTTTTCATTCAGATTTTATCTGCCCAATTTGGAATTGGTGAATAGTGGTGCTCATTATCAATTGTTAGTAACGAGAACCGCAAACAATTGAAGCTCTTGTGTGTTGTGAGTACCTAGGACGCTTACTCGTAGCTAAGGTTGAAAACAGATCGAATATAAATCGAATAGTGATCATACCATATTTGTATTTGTATTTTTCAAATGAATCTGAATGTGAATATGAATATTCTCATATACAAATCTGAATCAAATGTTGTAAATCTAATATGAATCTGAATCTAATGCTTACCCAATTCAAATAATTGAATATCAATATAATGAAGTTTTATACAATAAGTTTAAGCTCCAAATTTCTACAAATAGATTTCCAATTTATAGAATCACATGTCAAACTCCCAAAACAACGACTCTAACGGCTACTGGCGATGCGTGCGGAGATGGATCGTGGTATGTAATGCGACAGCGAGGTTGGCGGTGGCGAGACTATCGTTAGGGGCAACTACTCAATGTGGCTAAACACAGGAAATTGAAGTATAGACTGACATCTACAGGCTACAATGGTGCTAAACGTGCGCTCGATGCTCAAAACACGGTGACGCAACTAGTTCTTCCATGATGACTTGCGGCGGCGCAACGAGGTTAACGGTGTGGCTACACTACGGCCATCTACGAGCTTCATTAACTAGCCTAGAGGGTTTACAAGACGAAAAAGGCTACGGGAACGCAAGGTCTCACCTGGAAACTAGGTGACGAAGGAGATTAATGCAGCGGCTGAAAGCATTGTGTGCCGGGCGGCGGCGAGAGACGAAGGCTTGTCAGCGTCTTTGGTGCATAGAACAAAAAAAGGAGGCATGCATTAAAGAGAGGAGATCAAGGCAATCAAGATGCGCGAGATGATGAAGGCAAATGCTCAACAAACAAGGCGGGAGAAGGCAGCGACGACGCGGCGTGCTTCGGACTCTGTGAGGAAACAAGCACAGAGGAGGTGGCGTGAGGAAGAGGGAGTTAAAGCGACTACAACGCACAAGATGATGAAGTCGGAGACTCACCTCGCCACCGAATCCAGCGCGGCCAGCGGCTAGATTTGGGGAGAAGGCTTGTTCTTGATTGCCGAGGCGAGAAGAGGAAAAAGTAGGGAGTAAGCAATGAGGAGGTTAGCGAACACGGTGACACGCAGCAGCGGTCTTAAATAGCGAGTAGCGGTGGCGAGACAAGCGGCGATCTGATGGCTCGGGCGCAAGATCTCGTGTCTTGTGCGCGAGAGAAGCAGGCGTACTCATGAGATGGGCTGTGAGGCTAGGCTGGCTCTGAGGAAAGCGGGCATGGCACAAGGCTTGGCTAAGCCGAGGCGTGTGGGAATGGGCGAAGGGGAGAGGGAGGTGGGCCTACAGGAAAGAATTGGCTTGAGGGGAGAAAGAGAGAGATAGAGAAAAGGTTTGAACTTTTAGATTTGAATTTGAAACTCAAATTCAAATTCGAGGAAATTTAACACATTATTTAACTTGTAGTTTTTATAATTCTGCTGAGTCTTGAATTTGATTTACCTTTTTTAATGCAAGCCAAGCTTTTGGAATTTCTCACAATACAACAAAAGTTTTGAAATCCAAGAAATTCATGCAAGTTTCAAAATATTCAATAATTGAAACATTACAGGGACGGCGGAAGTTTAGGACCTTACAAAGCGCGGCAAACACTTTTCCTTTCGAAGCACACGCTGCGTTCGGGTGGGTAAGCATAAATACCCTTTGCTACCACCACTAGACCCACCGCCCGTCGTTGTGAAGATGATAATGAAGTACTGTGACAGTTGAGTTGCATGTGGGGATGTGGCTATCAATGGCAATGTTTGAAAATAACTTTTGAGGGGAAAAAATTCTTAGCCCATCTCATTGTCATTATCTTTGACAAAAGAAAATAGTAATGTGTGAAAACTGACTTTGTGAATTTCCAGACTTCACTCAACTTTAAAGTTTTTCTTTGATTAATGTAAAACGAAAGAAGATATAGCAGATGGATTCATGTATTTTGCAAGATTTTCAAATAGAAAAAGCAACATGCATTGAGTGGAACATGGTTTCAATAATTTTCTTTTATGTTTGATGGGAAAAAAATAGTATCGCTTTTAATCCACAAAAGACTCGTGATGGTGCCGATGAGTGTTGTGAAGTTAACGTATCGAGGATTGAGAATTCAACTTGTTAGCGACTCTCTGCTACTTTTCAAAAAAATAAATTGTGGGTCGTTTTTGAATTATTCACGAGAATTCAAGGCTAGCCCTCGGAACACGCACGATTGCATTTGGGCCTAACATCCGATATATGTATGATTGGATTCCATGTAACATCCAACAATGCCTTGACTTATTCAAATAACCACGCAAACATGTAACGATAATAAGAAATAGTTTAGCCAAACTAGCAATTATTTATTAATGATCATAATTAAAGGGATAACAAGCACCTAGCCATACTTTTGGTTGCTATTGTGATGCTTGGAATCCAAAGCATAACCAACCATGCTTAAGCATTGATTAAACAAAGGCGGGGTTGTCAACATTAATGGCCATATGCAAATTTGTTACAAAAAAAAGCGAAACCAAACATTTGGGGATTTTATGTTGGAAATATCGACAATATTTTAATTACAGTTTTTATTATGAGGCAAAGATCACAAATAAGTATTGATGCATAAAACAATGCTAATAAAGAGCAACTCATTGTACTTCTAAACATACATAATAGCAATATTATATGAGTAATTTGATAGCACAACCAACTTACAATCGGGCTTGATGAAGAATGAGAATCTGGCGTAGACTTGATGCAAACATAGAACATAGATGAAGCGGTAGCGAGCGAAGTCGTCTGAGATGTCTTGCCCGAAACCTTATTGCCACCCCGTGTAGGTACTCTCACGCAATGGTTGGAGATATCCGATCACCCTCCTTCGGTGCACGCCGAGGAGAAGGGATGGTTTGGTTCGACAAAGACAACACACCAAAGACAAGAGAACGAGAGGAATAAGAAGAAATAGAAGTGAATCAATTGGTCTTTGGTGTGGACGTCTCCAGATCCTTTTATAGTTGAGACAATTATTCTCTAGTGCAATAAAGCACATAATGAACCAGCAGTAGCGCTAATTGAAAAACCAATTTATGGTAATTAAGTAGTGTTTATCAGCTCCCTACTATACCCTGGTCTACGACTCTGACCAGTGACCACTGACTACACTGGTTTTCGAATGAACACACCGGTCTTACGAATGACCACTGCGATATTCAACCGGTGACCACCTTTGGTCTTAGAATGACCACACCGGTCTTCGATTGACCACACTAATATTACGACCGGTGACCACAGGTCTTCGACCCGATGACCCACGCTGGTCAAGACCTGCTGATCTTCTAAATGACCACCTTTGGTCGCATTACACCGGTCGAATTGAATGACCACACTAGTCTTCCGAATTGTTTAGTTTGACCATTATCAAAGAAGAGAGAGAAATGCATAGTTAGCAAAAGAAATATGGACTAGGTTCACGACACGTTCACGTTCGCATGTTCGCCAGGGGAGTCTTGAACCGTCACGTCCATTAGCCAACTGTTGTAAGTTGCTAAATACACCAAAAACCGCCTTCCCACTAGTCTCATGGGTAACTGTTGGTTTCTCCTAACCAGTTAAGTGGTCGGTGATTGTCCAAGGCCTTATAGCTGGTCAGACGATGTTCATATCTAGTCGTACATGACCTAAACTGGTTGTCGACCAGTTTGGCCATAATAAAGGGAATTTAAACTTCTTTTATAAACTGGTTGTAAATTCATAACCGTAATGTAGTGGGCCTATATTAAGTAGGCCTCATTTGACAGGAACTCTGACTTTGACAAAAAAAAAATTGACCTGATCAAGAATCCTTGTGTACGTGGGTTGTGTGCGTCCGCCTTGTACCTCAAAAAAGTATTGACGAGGATATAATAATCCTCATTTTATCTTTTGTCTATAATTCTTATTATGGGTAAAAATAATGTCATGTGGTCCCTAGGTATACCCTTTATATTTACAAGGGAGAAGCCTACCAGGTGGTCGTAAGTTCTTCTACGACCACCCTCATAATCGTAAGTCTTGCTACGACTACCTTATGGTCGTAAGTTCTTCTACGATCACTATCCAGTCGTAAGTTATTCTACAACTATCTCATAGTCGTAAGCTCTTCTACGACCAGGCTAGCCACGACCACCTTAAGATCAGTAAAACCTACAAACGAGTGCGTCCAATTGATTAAGGAATCCAAGCAGTCAGCATACGCTGTTACTCTATGAAGTAATAGCACGTAATACCCCATTACCACGTAATACCCCATTACCTCTGACAAGTAACTGCCAGGCGGCGTGAAGGGGTTACCACTCCGATGATTACTACAAACATGCGCCCGTTATTGGATTTGATAAGGCGCCTCTTCACCAGGGGAAAACGGCTATTCCTTCACGACTATATAAAGGCAGCGATCAGAGAGGGAAAGGGGGGATCGAAGGAGACAACTAGCAATCAGAAAGACAGTTAGACACTATCTTCTGTAATAGCCTTAGTCTTTTCTCCCGATTGTATGAAACACACTCAATACCATACACACACAGGAGTAGGGTTGTTATTCTCTCCGGAGAAGGCCTGAACCTGTATAAAAATACTCGTGTCAATTTCTCTGCGTGATTCCATTCTAGGAGACCCCGAATCAAACAATCTTTACGTAAGATTGGTTCTAAAATCTGCGAAGCAGTTGGCGCCCGGCCAGTGGGGATCTTCGGTAATCTCTTGTCAACATAATCTATTTTTCCCAAATCTCATGCACTCATGGCAGGAGAATGGAATGAGGAGAACTGGTTTGACTTGGCGGTTCTGTGAGATATCGACATGGATGCGGTTTCGATTCTGAGCCGAGTATCGACTCATCCGATGGTGTTCTTTGCCTCGAGGATCTTTCCGCAGAATCGAGAGACCATGCCTTGATAGAGTTAGGAGGATCCTTATCCGCCACTTGAGACGTCGAATAGAGAATCAATTTCTTCAAAGGACAAGAGTCAATCCGACCACAATCAAGACTACACCCAGGCGGACTCACAACATGACGAGATTTTTTGCTCCAAGTGTTCAAGTCCCCCTAAGGCGGTCTGACCTGGTGAGACAAGTTCTGGAAGCCACAATTCTAGGACTTCACCAGCATCTGGTGGTCCTCTCTCTCTGGATAACTCCAGAGAGAGCGAGATCAAGCATGCTTTTCCTGCAAATTTGACCATCTCTCCGTAGATCACACCTACGGATGGAGACGGTTATAACCCAAAGTTCCCCTTCTTGGAGGGGATTACTCCAAGTCGCCAGATGGTGTCTCTCGACTACTCCTCAAGCGGGGAGGCCTCGAGCGCAAGTGAGAATCATCAACGGGAGGTCTTCGTCCTTCCCTCAGATCAAGGTCACTCTTCTAGAGACCGTGCTAAGGACACTCCTCGAAGATCACGCACTACGCCCCCTCGTGGCAATGGCAAGGGCACCACCGGTGACGGACAGAACCAACACTTTGATGAGCGCGAGAGAAATCCTCGACATACTCGCACTCCATTGAGGCGGTCTCAAGGATCGATATGGAAGATATTGAGGCTATTCGACGGAAGAAGATTGCAGCCCAGAAAAATCTGCCTGGGCACATTCAATATCAATCAGAGAAAGCTCAAGAGCTCCAGCACATCAACGACTTGCTCGAGAACCCTACTCAAGAGCTCGCTTTGGCGCGAGCTACGACCTCTTCGTCGAAGAGATCGCACAAAACCGGACCACGATGGCAAGGCTGGAAGCACCTTGTCGACATCATTGAAGTCGTAGCAATACGACTTCTTCGGCTACCGATCGATCAAACATATCACAGCGAGAAATCGGTATAGCGGCGAGTCGCGATCGATCTCCTACTCGGAGAAATGTCTTCGAGCGGCGATGATCAACAAGCCCCTCGGAGGTGATCGCTCACCATTCAGGCATGGAAATCTGCGGCGGAGATGGAATCTGAGTATTTCCTCGTAAGACCGAGACTTACTACGGTCGGGTCAACTTTATTCTTGGGTATCGTCGAATCGATCACTGGTGATATCAACCATTCTTTCCTACAAAGGAGGCGTCGGAAGTTATTCTGGATGTCGGGCATTTTGCACGACCTCCGAAGTTGTTGGCCGCCACCTCGTTTTCAACCGATGAACATGGAGAAGTTCGATGGATCCCAAATCCCATCGAGTTCCTTCAAATTTATACATGACTATTGACGGCGGCGGAGAGGAGAGCATGTAATGGCGAATTACCTTCCAAGCGTGTCGAAGGGTCTACTCGATCGTGGTTACTAAACCAACCACTCGAGTCAATCTATTCTTGGCAACACCTCTGCGATCTTCTGCTAGCGAACTTCCAAGGCACCTACAATCGTCCTAGGAAGGAAGACGACTTGCATCGGATGAGACAGAACGAGCACGAGACCTTGCGCCAATTCATCAAGCGCTTTAGTCAGGTTCGTAATTCAATTCCGGAAGTTTCTGACTCATCTGTCATCAGGGCTTTCAAGCAAGGAGTCCGTAGTAGAAGGATAATAGAAGATATCGCTTTGAATCCTCCCACTACTGTCGCCGAGCTCTTTAAGATGGCCGATTGATATGCGACTGCTTCTAAGGAGGTCGAGTGGAACAACACAATCAATCGAGAAGACAATACCTCTCGAGAGCCAAAGAAGTTGGTAAGAAGAAGGATAAGAAAGCAAAGAAGTCCAAGAACAAGGCGAAGGGTCAAAACCCCAAGCCGATGGTTCAAGGAGGTCTTGGTCAGAAGCGATAAAGAGCCACGAACCTCCAAGCCGTTACTCGACCGAGGCAAAGGTAAGCGCCCTATTGGAAGAGCGATAAGTCTAGGTGGTGTCCTTTCCATAAAAAGGAAGGACATGACCTTCCATAGCTCGGGTCTTCCAAGAAGCTCGAGGACTACTACAACGACAGGGACCACTTCCCACTCGGAAAGGTAGGGCAAATGAGTGGTCATAAATCGTCGGATAACGATGAGGAGATCTTGTTCGGGATCTCGCAACATCTTTGTTGAGCACATCTACGGGATCATCGGCATCTGAATCAAAGCGACGACTTAAAGCTACGAACGTGAGGTAAACTCCATAGATCCTCCTCTCGTCAATAAATTAAAAGTGGTGGAGGTCACCATCTCCTTCGAGAATGGTGGTCGCCTCGATTCGCCGACTCGACCAAGTCGATATCAGATCGTGGTCGAACCCACTATCAACAATTGTCGGGTCAATCGAGTTTTAGTTGATGGTGGCAGCTCGTTAAACATCTTGTTTATGAGTGCCCTGGACGAGATGCAAGTACCTAAGACTAAGGTAAGACCGGTACGATACTCTTTTCATGGGATCGTACCGGGGTCTTCAGCCAAACCTATTGGCCAAGTTTCTCTTCCATTAATATTTGGTTCACCAAGTAATTTCAGGACAGAGAAAATCTCCTTTGATGTGGTCGATTTCGATACGGCATATAACGCCATACTCGGACGATCAACTTTGGCAAAATTATTAATGGCTACTCATTACGGGTATCAATGTCTTAAGATGCCAGGTCCCAAAGGAGTAATCACAATTCATTGTGACAAGAAGATGGCGCATACCTGCGACCGTCGATCCCTCGAGATGGTTGGTCAAATACCAACTCGAGAAGAAAGTCAGCCTTCGACTAGCAAGTCGAAACCTAAAAGCCGCACCAAAGTCGAACGACCCAGTCAAAGCGGTTCCTCACGGATGCGGAGAGCCCTCAAGATCGCTCAGCATCGGGGATACTTCCGACCCCAAGTAGGAAGGCGCCCTCATCACCTTCCTCCGAGCTAACGCAGATGTCTTCGCGTGGCAAGCATCCGATATGCCGGAGTCCCTGTGGAGGTGATCGAGCACGGAGCTAGCTACGGCACGACAAAGTACCGTAAAACAAAAATTACGGAGATTTGCCCTGATCGACAAGACGCTATTAAATCAGAATTGGATAAGCTACTTATAGTAGGCTTTATAAGAGAAGTCGACCACCCAGAGTGGTTGGCTAACCCTGTAATGGTTAGGAAGTTAAACAGCAAATGGCGTATGTGCGTAGACTTCACTAATCTTAATAAAGCTTGTCCAAAAGATGATTTTCCTTTACCTTGTATCGATCAGTTGGTTGATTCTACTGCAGGTTGTGAAATGTTAAGTTTTTTAGATGCATATTCTAGATACCACCAGATAAATATGTGTCTAGACAATGAAGAAAAGAACACATTCATTACACCATTGGGTATATTTTGCTATGTCAAAATGTCATTTGGTCTAAAAAATGCCGGCGCTTCTTTTCAACGCTTAATGCAATCGACTTTTTCATCTCAACTAGGTCGAAACCTGGAGGCCTATGTTGATGATCTAATCGTTAAAAGTATGAAGAGATTTAATCATATCACTGACCTGCAAGAAACATTCGACAACCTCAGAAAGCACCCCTTAAAACTCAATCCTGAGAAGTGTGTGTTCGAAATCTCTTTAGGAAAATTACTTGGATTCCTAGTATCTATACGGGGAATCGAAGCAAATCCCGAAAAGATAAATGTCATTCTCCAAATGCGCCCTCCAACCACAAACAAAGAAGTCCAAAAACTCACAGGGTGTATGGCGGCTTTAAGTCGTTTCATCGCACGACTAGGAGAAAAAGGACTACATTTCTTTAAACTTATAAGGAAACACAAAGGTTTTGAGTGGTCGAACGAGGCAAACACTGCCTTTGAGGATGTCAAGAGGTATCTTACGAGTGCTCCTATTTTGGTTTCTCCGAGGCAGAAGAGACGCTCTTAATTTACCTAGCTGCTACGCCACAGGCAAGAATGAAGATCTTGGTCGTAGAACGTGAAAACGTACAACGACCGGTTTACTACATTAGTGAAGTTTTACACGGGCCTAAGGAGCGTTACCCTCAGGTCCAAAAAATTCTATATGCCCTCCTCATGTCTTCGAGGAAACTACGGCATTATTTTCAGGCGCACAAAATAGCTGTACCGTCTGAGTTTCTCTTGGGAGCGATCCTCCAGAATAGGAAAACAGCGGGATGCATGGCAAAATTGTCAGTCGAACTTCCTAGCATTGTTCAGTTTCCTACTTTTGCTACCAGGACAAACTTATCGAGTCCACCAAGGAAGGACGAATGAATTTTTTAAAGCCCTCTAGACGTTTGCCTAACTCAAGTTGCCGTTCTTGATTTGATTAATCTGATCAGAGATGGTAATATCAACCTAGTCTAAGCCTTTCCTCTCTGCACGTAGTCTTGCCCACTAGAAGGAACTTCCTAGAGTTGATTCATTACTACTCTTTTGACCAATGCATGACAATAGTGATAAAAAAACTACGAGTTAATCAAACCTCTCTGTTTTCAGAAACCCTTTTAACACTATTTACCTAGTTTATTTAAATAAACTAAGTAAATAGTCGGAGGCTAGGATAAAGTTATTAATTTGACTACAATTCTTAGTCTTTTGTTCATCAATTATCTTTTGAGTTACTAACTACTCGACAAGATAATTTGCAGGAAACAAGATGGATTATATATTACATCAGCAAAAGCTTGTTTTCAGAGGGTTTTTATTACAAACTACTCTGAAGAGGGAGATCCCAGTTGCATCTCCTCCGAGACATTCCTACCGATTGGTTGTATTTCTTCAATCAAACGACTTGCTTCTGCCTCGGGGCAGTCGAAGTCGGGTCGATTGGTTGCACATTAAATTTTGGGTCATGAGCTTTAAGTTTTGCCAATACATAACTTACTGCACCTTCGACCGCCTCCTTTATCGAGTCGGCTTGGTTGGCCTTGAGTGGTCACCAGTTCTTGCAAAGTCCCGACTTGTTCCCCAATAATACTTATATGAGCTGCCTATCGTGTCTTCGGAAGAGTTTTTCCCTCACCATGAAGCTCACCAAGTATATTGTTCAGGAGCGTGATGTTGCCTTGAAGATTAATCTTCATCGACTTCATCTCATGTTGGTTACGAGTCGAAGCCTCGCGAAGTTGTTCATTCTCGATTACTTGCTCTGAAAGGGGTAAGACCATTAAAGCAAAAATAATTCCTAAAAGAGGAAAGAACTAGTTCATAGGTAAAGAATTCCTTACCTACTAGTCGAGAATCTAACTTCTCGATTTCCTTATTATGGGAAGCAATGGTCTCAGCATGCCGCTCCTCCCATAATCTAATGCCATTTGCGTTTTTCTTGGCAATGCGGATGGTCTCGTTAAGAATCATGGTTTTTTTTTTCCTGATCCTTAGTTTCGAGCCTTCCCAGTTCGAGTTCAATTTCTGAAAACAAATGAGAATCAGAATAAGAAAAGAACTCGTGAAGGACTGCAGGTAAAGAATTGCTTACCTGCTTGCTGAGATTTCAGCCTTTCAACCTCTTGATCTTTATCTTTGGAGATACGAGAAATCTCGTGAATGACCAACGTTTTATCTTTAACTTCGGTTTGGAGCCTTCTTATTTCGTCCTCTTTTTCTCAAAAGAAGTAAGAGTTAAAAGGTAAAGATCAACGACATAAGCGATCTTAAGTTCAAGACTTCATCGCTTATCTCTCCTGTAATTTTCGAGTTGTAGAGTTACCTCTGAAGCTTCTTCAAGAGGTCTTCTTTTTCTTCCCTTAGCTTTTCGACTCCTCTTTTTTCATAATCGGCGAGTCGGCCAGGGTCTTTTTCGCCGCTATTTAACCAGAAGGTTAAAAGTAGACATGAACACTATCTAAGTAGTCATAAATCTTTCTACGACTAGTACCTAGTCGTGAGTTTTTCCACGACAAACCCTATAAGCAATCAGTATAAGTGGTCAAATAAAAAAAAAGACTACTTAATAACGGTGACTTACCACTCTCTACTACATCGCAGAGTTCCGCTTTTCTGTCGTCAGAGCTCTATAAGTTGTCATTGATATTCACCAACAAATGGCAATTTGTTCCAAAGCTTTACGCAAAAAAGAAAGACAGTAAGAAGCAAGGGAAGGCCACACATATAATTATCCTTAAATACTTACATTCATGGTCATTCGAGCAAACATCGAGAAAACCATCGCTGGACTCTTCAGCTTATCTATCTTCGCGACTTGATCCCACCAAACCTTCTCGAGACGCTCGTTATCAAAAGTTTCCCTTCTGTTGGGAATATCTTTGGGATGAGGGACTCGATCGCGAGATATAAAAGCAAAAGACCCCACGATGGAAGCGGGCCCAAAGAAATCAGCACAGAAGTTGAAGTACTTCTCGTCTTCTAATTCTGTAACTGCAGCTTCTCTTTGAAGACCGGGAGGTACGTCTGCAATGACTTCCTTCCCGGCATGGTGGTCAGGTACGTCACCACCTTGGCCAGAGGCTTCTACTGCTGCCTCTGCTGTCTCCACGACCACCTCAGCGGTTGTAGCAACTACCTTAGTGGTTGTAGCAACCACTTCAGAAGCCACGATTTCCTTCGCCACTCGGGTATTAGATGATCCTTCGACTGCTCCTATTGTCGTCTCTCCATCCGCTGGAGAAGCGGCAATGGGCTTCTCAATAGAAGCATCCTCAAGGGCTGAAGGAGTCGGGCTAAGAGCAACAAAAGTAAAGCACGTTAAATTGTGAAAAGCAAAAGGTAAATGCTATTATTACATTTTAGTCTTTTTCACATACCTCTGCACCCTAGACCTAACCAGGAACTTAGGAGTCATCTTCCCAACGGAAGATTTCTTCGGCTTCTTTTCTACGACCACTTCTGGTCGGAGTTCAAGTTGAAGAATGGGCTCGGCCATGACCACATCTGGTCGTGGATTTTGAACATGAGCCATCTCTCTGGTCTCCTGATTTTCTGGATGGTCGAGATTAGTCTCGACCACTCCAAGAGCAGCGCTACCCTCGACCGTAGGCTCTGCTGGATCAGCATTGTCCTTCACAAAAGACATAAAGTCTTTCCAGTTCTCCTTTTCTAGTTGCCTAACAAAACTAGGAGAGGCTGAAACTACGAAAGTTTCCTTGTCATAATAGAATGGTACCTTGGCTTGCGGGCTTTACGCTTAAGAGGTTCGCCGCCGATCACTTGATTTTTAGCAACTCGACTTTCCGCTTCAATCTGCGGTAGTGTTCAGAAAGTGATTTTCTGAAGATCGGTCGAAATAAAAGAACTTGAGCCTACCCCTCCTTTGTCGGCGACTTTCACGAGTCGACGCTTCTTAGACGGAGGAGTTGGACTTTTTTCCGCTGTCATCCCTGCGCCGATGGTTATCAGTTCAACCTCTTGGTCGTCTTGATGGTTTTTCATGCCTACTTTCTGTAAGAAAAACAGAAGGTATTATCGACCGGTCAGAAGATTTTCTCTGACCAAGATTAAGTCGTAAGTTTTTCTCGACATTTCCTTGATCGTAAGGTTTTCACGATCACTACCTAACCGTATGTTTTTTCTACGACATTCCCTTGATCGTAAATTTTTCTACGACATTACTACAAAGTCGTAAGTTTTTCACGACAAACAACCCGATCAGAAGTCTTTCTCACGACTCTAAAGTCCTAAGGATAAAATCAACCCTTGATTACCTTTAGGCGCCCATCTTCTCTTCTGCGGATAAAACCGTAAGGATTTGAGGAACTGCCCCTCCAAGTAGCGAAGATTTCTCACAAACATGTTTGACCCGAATGTCGATCTCTATTTGTGAAAGATCTATGCAAATAGATAAGGCATTTATTAGACCACTTTGAGAAAGACCAAACCGAGGGATAAGTCGAAGATTCACTTACCCAC
Organism: Phyllostachys edulis; assembly: GCA_036346405.1. Classification (NCBI taxonomy): domain Eukaryota; kingdom Viridiplantae; phylum Streptophyta; class Magnoliopsida; order Poales; family Poaceae; genus Phyllostachys; species Phyllostachys edulis. The sequence goes on from JAYEVD010000319.1 coordinate 44,510, forward strand.
CTCGTAGTCCCTGGTCGGGTCTTTTGGACCCGTGTACCTCCACATAGGAGGTACTCGTTTCTTCAAAGGGCTAATTCGATGTGTGATGAAATCCTTCACCACATGCCATCCGGTCAGTCCCTCCTCTTTCAAGTCCTTGATGGCTTGAATGAAGGGAGTAATTGACCAAGATCCCGGAGTCGAATCCCAGAAGAATTCTTTTCATGACTTTCCCATGAAAGTAAGGTGTCATCTTGGGTGATTTTTCAAGAAACCACCTCTTCCTCCATCCCGCCACGAAGACCGTAAACATCTGAATATACTCCTTCGACTTCCCATCATGGAGCTTGAGACCACAACTCCCAAAGCAATCCCAGATTGTCGAGCCATTCCATAGAAATATTGAAAGAGCTCAAGGTTATTTGAATTTCGTGTATGCCTCACACGATACATAAATACACTTAGCATAGTGATGGAATTAGGACCGAGGTTCACTAATTCCACCCCAAAGTGCTCGAGTACGAGTGTGAGAAAGGGTGAGCAGCAATGAAGGCCACACTCACAATATGCTTGGAAGACGGGATTTATCCAATCTCCCCTAACGCCAATCTTGCCCAACCGCCGAATCCATTTCACAAGAACCTTCTCTCGAATCTTTCCCAGATCGACCAAGGCTTGAATCAAGACCGCATCCATCTCCGACTCGCCCACTCAAACCGTCCTCGCCATCTCTCAAAAAAGGAGGTTTTGGATTAAGGAAGGTCTTAGGAGAAGGCACGATTGGGTTGATTTCATGAGAAGGCGAGAACTCGATGAACAAATGAGCGATTTGGGGAAAAGTAGAAACCCAAGTCTCACCCCCGGTAAGTATTTATAACCTTGTGCTTGGGCTAAAGGGTGGAAATCCAAGGGTTGCCACTGTTTTGAACCGCTTCAACAAATGCATATATAAGAGACGGTTGTGATTCTCTAAGTTTGTTTGTCCAAGAAAATCAGTTCGCTTTTACACCTCAAGCAAAATTACTTTCTTGGCCAAGTTTTACTGGCCAAATGAAATATCAATCGGAAAAGTTTTACTTCCGATCACCATACTACAACTACTTCATGGTCGAAAAAGTTTTTCTACGACTATCTGGTAGTCGTAAGCAATCTTATTGACCAAGTATATTTCTGATCAAAGTAATGTACAAATGTCGAAGAGTTTTTCCTTCAACCATACCTTCACATCCTTCTCGTGGTCATAGGACCATCTACTACTCCTTAACCAAGTAAGTTATTTTCACTTGAAGCTGGGGGGCTAGATGACAAGGATCTAATTATTCTCATTTTATCTTTTATCTATAATTCTTATTATGGGTAAAAATGATGTCATGTGGTCCCTAGGTATACCCCTTATATTTACAAAGAGAGAAGCCTACCAGGTGGTCATAAGTTTTTCTACGACCACCCTCATAGTCGTAAGTCTTGCTACAACTACCTTATGGTCGTAAGTTCTTCTATGATCTCTATCCGGTCATAAGTTATTCTCACGATTATCTCATAGTCGTAAGCTCTTCACGATCGAAGTCACCACGACCACCTTATGATCATAAAACCTCTGCACGAGTGGGTCCAATTGATTAAGGAATCCAAGCAACAAGATACGTTGTTACTCTACGAAGTAATAACACGTAATACCCCATTATCTCTGACAAGTAACTGTCAGGCGGCGTGAAGGGGTTACCACCCCGATGATTACTACAAACATGCATCTATTACTGGATTTGATAAGGCGCCTCTTCACCAGGGGAAAATGGCTATTCCTTCACGACTATATAAAGGCAACGATCAGAGAGGGAAAGGGGGGATCGAAGGAGACAACAAGCAATCAGGAAGACAGTTAGACACTATCTTCTATAATAGCCTTAGTCTTTTCTCCCGATTGTACGAAACACACTTAATACTATACACACACAAGAGTAGGGTTGTTATTCTCTTCGGAGAAGGCCTGAACCTGTATAAAAATACCCATGTCAATCTCTCTGCATGATTCCATTCTAGGAGACCCCCCGAATCAAACAATCTTTACGTACGATCGGTTCTAAAACACCGACAAGTATATATAAAAAAAGTTAATGTTACTGTATGTACTCTCTCTGTCCCAAAATACAAGTAGGATTTGTGCGATCAAGGTTTTAAAACTTTGATCATTAGTGATGTTAAAGTTTATAAATTGACTACATGAAAAAAAATGTTATTGGATTTGTCCTGCAAAATACTTTTATAATATATTATTTTTTCTGATATATCATGATATAAAACCAAAGTTAAAGTGTTACGCTCGAGATCGTAAAAAGTAAAAAAAATGACTTATATTTTGGGCCTGAGCATGAAAAGTAAAAAAAATGACTTACATTTTGAGAACTATGTGCAATACTTTTTTTGTATGTACAGTTCATTCAAAGTTGTATTAAACATGCACTTGCTAATGTGTTATTTATGAGAGACGTCAATGCACAATGCAATATTTATTTAAATTCACTTTTATTCTAAACAAGAAAAACATGCGAAAAATAATAGTATTTTTAAATGGCAAAAACATAACTCTTGAAATGATTAATCAAAATTTAAATTTTGAAATGGATAATCTGTACCAGAAAATAAATGTGAAAATGGATGTTGTTACTTTTTAAAGCGTCCGTAGTTAAAGACGTGAAATCTTACCGTAAAGAGAGGCGTAATTGTCGCAGCCTGCACTGGCCCACGCCGTCTCTTTTACCTATTTAAATCGGATTTTGTGTCGCTTCGCTGTCGATTCGCTCGAGCAAGCGTTTGCTCGCCATGCGAGTCTACCTCTGTTAGGGTCGTCATTTGTTTTCACTTCGCTCGACCGCTCAATTCTGCCTGGCGGAACGCTCCCACGCGAACTCGTCTGGCCCACGTGTCCTTGCCTTCGCGACGTGTGCGCGTGCGTGTCGTCTTGTCCACTCTCAGCTTCGCCGCTACACATCGGGCCAGATGCGCGGGCACAACGTTGCGATGAGACCGCCACAGCGCTACTCGATTCTGGTGTTTGAGTTAGGCCATCTCCAATAGTTAGAGATAATCTTATCTCTAACATATGCTACATCATCTTTAGAGACAACATCTTCAATAGATAGTCTCTAGCACATTCTTTAACATTTATATTTTATAATTTTCCTTTGAAACGGACATACATATCAACTAGAGTAGATTAATGTATCATATCTTGTTTCGCATGCACGATAGTCTCTTTAGGAAGAGACGACATGTGCTCTCTCTCCTCCCCCTCTCTTTTCCATGTAGGATTTTATTGACGTGGCATAGTTAAAAGACAACAATAAATACATTATTGGAGGGGTGAAACTAGAACGAAAATAACCGGGGTTCACCACTTCACCATACATATAACAGCATATATAATTTTTAAGAAACACTATATTAAATAGTAATTTATGCGGCAAAAGACTGCAAAAGATCAGAGGTTGGGCTGAATCGAGGTGCATAAATTTTAGACTAGAGAATGCACACATAGTATATACATGATAATATCTTCTATTTTTTCCTTGTAAAACTTGATGTGCTGTGACACGACCTACTTACTTCCGGCGCTTGGAGATGCCCTTATTTGCCGTTCCTTCTCGGGTCAGGACGACGTCGCTGCTAAGAAATGTCCCGTGCGTCGTCGCTGCGCCGTCTGCGGGTGCGTTTGGTGCCGTCAGGTCTCGCTCTTCGTGCTCTGTCTCGGTTTCTGGGCGCACCGGGGCAGCATTGCTGCGGGACATCCGGCCTGTTGGCTGTTGCGTAGTGCGTTGTGCGACGCGCGTAGCAATGGCATGTGGGTCATACCGGCGATGGAGCCCAGCGCGGATTGGTTTTATGGGGGCGTGTGGGTTTTCAGCGTCAGAGCATTTCCTTGTATGTATTCGTCTGCTGCGCCGATACACTCGCTTCTTCCCTCGTCTTTCTCTATTCCACTCGTGCCACTGCCAGCTTTCGAGAAAGAGTTCACCCGTTTCGTCTTTGCGAGGTCCCCTTCATTTTCGATCTGCTGTGCTTTGTGCAGTGCGGCGACTTAGGATTTGCTTTCTTTAATACAGCACGTTTAGGATCTGAACTGTTTCCGATTTATTCTGTCTTTTGCTCTCATCTTTTCCCATCCGTTCAAGCACAGCTATTCCGTTAAAAAGTCAAGACGCGTTTCTTGCTTTCCTAGAACAATTTTGTCATGAACCGTCTTGGGCTTCAGTTGTGGGCCATGGCCCATGAGGTGAGGGACGAGTCAGTACTACAAATGGGCAAGAGAGAGGCCACTGGAAGGGGATCGAAGATAAACACAGAGAACCGATTCTTCTTCGCTGATGTTCTTCCTCCCATCTGCTTCTTCCCCATCTATAGGTCTTCTTCTTCCAATCCAAGTTCTTCTCCCTTCCCAGTCTAATTGCTAGTTCCTTCTTCTACTGCTCCCATTTGTATCTCCATTACTTTGCACGTTGTGTCGGATTTGAGTACTGAAGCGGTTGAGTAATCTTTCGGTCTTGTTGTTCAATCGAGATTGTAACAATTAAAGACGAGCCGCCGATTCGTGGGAGTTCTATTGCCGAGATGGTGTGGGAAGGATTGATGGCGTAGCCTGGACCGGCAAACTTGATTTGAGCAAATGGCGGTGTTGGAGGAGGAGTCGCGCCACACCGCTTGGCTTAAATGCCGAGCCACTGTAAGCGACCACAGGCGGTATTCTTTGCATCACCGTGAGCCATGTGCTCTATCCGGTGACGAAGGAGGTGCTACACCAGGTCCTTGAGGCGTACGGCGTGGAGAAGATGTCCATGTTCAAGAGAGTCAACCAAGTGGAGGCCATGGTACAACTCCGATCATGGCAGGGAGCAGAGCGAGCTCGAGATGCTTTGCATGGTAGGTGCATCTACTACCGCTGTTGCTTCCTCGACGTTCAGCTGGTGCAGCTGACAACAAAACCAGCTTCAACTAAGATGGCGCGGCGTAACGCGGTGGCCTCCGTGTGTGCCCCGGAGGTCGCCGTCGAGGCTACATGTTCCTCGCCACCTGACAAGGCTTCCGCTAGAACCAACGAACCTAAGTCTGAGCTGCTCTCACCGCCTACACCGGGCTGTGAATGGGATGACATGTCTGACGAGCAAAAGTGTGGATGTCATGAGGACATTGTGGATGTCATGTGGACATGCTCATGATCTTAGGTGATGAGACAATTGGCAATTGCTTTGAAAGTTTGTTGAAATTTGGAGTTTTCAGAAGTGTCAGTTTTGCGGTAGTACTGCTTGTAGCCACTTGGCAGCTGCTGGGGTATGACCGCAAGTGCAAGTATGGAACTACCATTTGTCAATTGGTCCCAAAGTGAAGGAGTTTTGAGCGTTTTGGAGGAACGGTAATACCGCTTAGGCAAAGCGCAGATATCGCCAACTTGTTATACCGCTTTGTGTTGTCGATACGAAATTCCGAACGAGTGTATTTTGAGTTTGGATACTCTTGAGGAGCGGTAGTACTGCTTTTGTTGCCGGTAGTACCGCGTGCAGTCGTGGACCGCTTGAGAGCGGTATGGAATTTCCGAGGAGGTGTTTTGGAGATTTTGGGATTTCTCCAGTTGCGATAACGACGCTAGTTGCTTGAGCGGTATAATCGCTGCTATGTAATATCTAGGTGGATATGTATGTAGTACCACTTGAGGATTTAATTGTGCCGATTGTCAAATTTCTTGGAGATTTGATTTTGGGTTAGGTCAAGTTCATGTTCATCGCTGCATATGTGTTGCATGATGCATGTTTTGGCTAACGTGGGTCAAGTTGTGAAGAACTTGTTCCTAAAATGGTTTCTTGGTCTATTGTCGCAGGTGGCTTGCGTGTCTATGACGGTCACGGCGAGGTGGATCGACTAAGCTTGGAGAGCCGAGGTCCGTAACGATCAAGGATGCCGGTGAGGTCGAGGACCTGCGGGCGCAGAATGGATAAGGATGACCGAACAGGCGATTCGGTGCGATCGTTGATCTTTTATTTGCTTGCGGTAGTACCTCGCTGAGGTAGTACTTTCTTTACACCGAGGTAGTACCTCTCTGCACCGTGGTAGTACCTATTAAAGGTAGTATTACTGGTTACCCTGTGGTAGTTTCGATTGTCCCGATTTTGCAAAGACTTCTTCTCAGAATATCGGTAGTACCGCCAGATAATCTTCTTGGTAGTACCACGATGCGGTAGTACCGCACATACAACGGAGGTAATACCGTTTTCCCTGATTTTGCAGCTCTTCCTCGGTTTTGCTTGTTGCTCTTTGGGGGTTAGGAGAGGGTTCAACACAAGACTTCCACTGTGCTTAAGCATTCATCTTCATAGCTCTCATAGCTATTGGAGTGATTTGCGAGTTGAATGCATTCAAAGTGAAAAAGATTTGGTGCTCCTATTCACCCCCCTCTAGTCGCCTGTTTCCGGTCCTACAAGTGGTATCAGAGCCAAGTTTGCTCTTTTGTGATCTTAACCGATCTTTGAGCATGGTGACTAGTGTGCCAACTTGTGAGCGCTTCTTTGCATCTTATCGTAGTTCTTTTGCCGTTGATGTCCGTCGTGACGAGAGGCTTGAATATACGATTTTTGGATGTCTATTAAGGAGCAATTCACCTGCAATATTTGTGGCTATCCCTTTCATTTTGATTGTCCTAGTTTTAGGGATGAGTCACTTTTAGAACCCGAGGATAAGAAGCCCATTCAATGTGCACAGTAGCTTTTGAGGATGAACATGATGAAGAGTTTTTCGAGGATGATAGTGATGGCTTCTTTGACACCTTTTCTAGTGGTGTCGGACAGCACCGTGGACATGGTTTGCATGGTTTTGGTTTTGGTCCACGAGCTGCCCCGAGGCAGGATTTCCGCCGTTTTCCAAGAGGTGGGCCTCGTTCTATTCATCGAGGTACACACCCACGCAAGCACGGCGAGGTTGTGTGAGTTCTTTTGATGCTTCTGTTGGTTCTCATCTTGGTGCTTTCAAGCAAGACCATCGCCGCTTTTCTAGAGATGGACCTCGTTTTCCTCATCGAGTTGTCCACTCGCAGCGTGCCTTTAAGGTTGATATTGGATCTTCTTGCATGGACCATCATTTGCATCATGCTAACTCACATAATGGTTCGACTGCCTCTGGTGGTGGTGTGTCCAAGGTTTGGGTTCCCAAGTATTTGCTCTCTAATCCTTTGGGATCCAAGACTTGGACACCTTGCCTTTCTCATGTGTAGGTACCAAGAATGCGGGTTGGAGAACATGGACTTAAAGATTCTGATCTTTTGCTTTATCACATGATCGGGACACTTGATGGTTCTCCACCTCAACGATGGCCTCCAAGAGGCATGTGCTTTCATGATTGGTGCTTTCACATGTTTGGTGAGCTATCTTATACCTTCATGCATTTACCTTCCTGATTACTCATACTTGGCATGTTGTGCTTGTCTTTGTGCTCACCTGTACCATACTGGCATGAATTATTATTTTGATATCTTTCATCATGCCTTTACCTTGCTTGTATATCCATGTATTATATTGATGTTCATTATTTCCATAGGCGTATGAGCTTGGTCTTGTCATCATGAGCTTGTGCTGTCTTGTACCCTTATTATCTTGCTCATGTTGATTCTTGCTTATGTATCCATGTATTAGACTGTTGTTTATTATTTCCATGGATGTATAAGCTTGGTTTTGTCTTCAAGAGCTTGTACTGATTTGATACATTTATCATCTTGCTCTTGTTGATTTTTGTCTTATGTATCCACTTGTTCACTTGATATCCATGTTAGCATACATTGTTCTTGATTTATTCTAAAATGGTTTATGCTTACATGGTTATTGTGCTTTATTGTTAATTGTGGATGCATGAGTCTTGCCATAGCTTTCACTAGCATGCTTTACTCTTGATTGTATATATGATGTGTGATATGCTATGTGCTTGTTTGCATGCTCTTATGCCTTATTGTGGATTAAGGATAGTTTGAGCTTTGTCTTGTCTTGGATAGCATGTGCTGCAATTGATTTGTCTATATTCATGCTCTTGTCCTGAACTGTTGATTATATGCTTTAATGAGCTTTGGATCATCTGCTGCTATCCTTGCTAGTTGTGTGTCTTGGTACTGTTTCCCTAGAAAATGTCTCACTAACCCAGTACCAAGGCATAGACTTCTTCTGTCTCTTTGGTGTAGCCTTTTCAGTTGAGAAGAAAAACATGTGGTCCAACAAGTGGTGTCACCTCAAGCTGTTGGTTTTTCTTTATTTGTGCATTCATGTTGGCTATCACTTCTTGGAGATGGAAGAATTTGAGATGAGGATGATGGGTGAGCGCAAATACTTTCTGGTGCTTCAAGGAATGAATCTTCATTCATCATGACTACATCTCACTGCCAAGCAGTGCGACTCAGGTTTGAGCTTCTATACCTTACTTTTGTGTATGGTATCCCTAGTCTACCTTACATAGCATCTGGTTTGTGTCAGGTGTTGGGCTTGTTGAGTTCAGGGTAGATAGGAGGCTCTGTTCTAGCACGTGTCCTTTCTAGGCACTCTTCTTATCCCATGATTTTCTAGGATGCGCTCTTCTCACAGCCTAGGTCGAGCTTGTCTCCCAATCACTTGTCTTAGCAGGTTTTGAGCTGCCTGTAGGGCTTTTTAGTGTTGGTGTTTCGCTCCCTAGCTTTTCGAGTTGCTTTCCCTAGAGATCGTGTGGTATTTGAAGTCCTTGTGCTATCTTGTGGAGTTTTGGCACTTTTGGCAGGTTTCCTCACCAAACCTTTTAGACTCATCAATGTCTGCCACCTTGAGAAGCGAGTTAGGGATAATATATCCCTATGGGTTGGTTTGAGGGGGAGTTGGTTCGGTTCTGAACTTTTCTTGTTCATCTAAACTTTCCTTGTTCATTTGAGCTTTTGCGGATCTTTTCTGATACCTTCTTCAAGTGGTATCTTCTTTGGATCCTTTTGATCTTCTTGATCTTTTTAGGCTTTTAAGTCTTTTGTGCATCTCATTGTATCATATTGCATCCATATGAAAATCCAAAAAGATGCATTGTAATATAAGCTTTACTGCTCATCTTTTAAATTGATGAAACTTTGCTTATTACCCTCTTGAGCTTTAGTATTTCAATTCTTGCTCAAGATTGTGTCTAGTTCTTTGACTTGCTAGAATTATCATGCTTTTTACATGTGCAGCAATGTCTTGGCTAAATGAGCTAGAACTTTTAAATAACCTGAACTGATAATAGCAATTTGTGGATCTTTTAGCTAGTTGCACAATTAGTGATCTTTTTGTGATATTGGCCCTGTCAAAATTGCTTTGTTAGTTCTGGAATCTAGTATTGAACATCTTTGAGCTTTCAGTTCTTTAAAGAATAAAAAACAGCCCTTGTGCAAAATGAAAACTGATCTCACCAATTCTTTCTTATGAGACGGCTTGCCACTGTACTAGGCATGAACTCAGGGGGAGTTTTGGATGACCTAGACCACTCTTTTAAGCTTTTTGTGCTTGAGATGGTCGCGGCAAGGCTTGAGATCTAGCACATGGCTAAAAAGCAATTTGTCAAAATTGGTTGAAGCTTAGGAAGAGATTGTGGATGGCTCTTAGTCCAGGATCTTCTTTACTAAGATAGACCTTTTATCAACTTGAATATTCATTGCAAATGAAAAATAGTTGAAAATTGGGCTTTTGACAAAAACTTGAGCAAAATGTTTCATTTCAGGACTTTTATCTCCTAGATGGCCTTTGCTAGCTTCTGGTTCTCACAATGACATTCTGACATGGCCATTATCACTTTAGGATACTTGTTGTTGAACTTGCTAATTTTGAAGCATTGCTTAATTTAATCTAACAACATGTGGTATATTTAGCTCTTTAGCCTAGCTTTGCTATATATGTCTTAACATGATCTTGCTAGCTTTGTCAGGCTTGTTGTATCATGAGTAATGGTAGAAATGCTAGCCTGTTCAATTGAGTAATCTTCAAAGCTTCTTTTACCTAAAAATTGAAAAATCAAAATAAAACTGAAGCCACTCCATTGCATTTCATGCATGCTCTTTCTTTTGCTTCTTCCTTTCTGTTACACCTGTTATCTCTGGATGAGAGGAAGGCTTGATTCCTTGATGAATCCATTGTCAAAGGGGGAGAAGTTTTGGCAAAAATGTAAAAAAGAGCTTTCAGGCTTAGGGGGAGAAGTTCAGGATGAAAGCGGGAGAAATTTTGTAAAGGTGAGCTGTTAGGAGCTTTTTGGAGAAAAATGAAAATTCTGAAAAATTTCTCTTGCAAAATGGTGATCATAGTGAGGGGGAGCATTTAAATTGCATTCTTTTGATCTTATTCTCTTTTCTGAATCTGAATTGCAATTCTTGTAGACTCACAATGATCAATGGTCAAATAGAATAATTGTTCTTTCATATGGACCATAAGTGAGATTTTGTCACTTCTCTGGAAATTGAAGCTTTTCTTGCTTCTTTTGCCGTGTCTCACTTGCTGAAACTATTTTGAAGCCAACATGGTCTTTGTCACTACATTGTCTTGTATTTGAGCCAAGTTGTGCCTTTGCACGAAAATGTCAAGTATTTTCATTTTCAAACCACCAAACTTACATTTTTGGGAAATTGCCAATGTGTTCATCAAGGGGGAGATTGTGGATGTCATGAGGACATTGTGGATGTCATGTGGACATGCTCATGATCTTAGGTGATGAGACAATTGGCAATTGCTTTGAAAGTTTGTTGAAATTTGGAGTTTTCAGCAAGTGTCAGGTTTTGCGGTAGTACCGGCTTTGTAGCCGTGGTGCTACTGCTGGGCGGTATGACCGCAAGTGGAGCGCGGAACTACCGTTTGTCAAGTGGTCCGAAAGTGAAGGAGTTTTGAGCGTTTTGGAGGAACGGTAATACCGCTAGGCAAAGTGCAGATACCGCCAACTGTTATACCGCTTTGTGCAGCGGTATGTAAATTCCGTAATCCAGTGTATTTTGAGTTTGGATACTCTTGAGGAGCGGTAGTACCGTGCTTTGGTTGCCGGTAGTACCGCGTGTCGGCGTGACCGCTTGAGAGCGGTATGGAATTTCCAGAGGAGGTGTTTTGGAGATTTTGGGATTTCTCCAGGTTGCGGTACGACCATTAAGTTGCTTGAGTAAAGATGACGCGCTATGGTGTAATACCGGTGGATATGTGGCGGTAGTACCACTTGAGGATTGAATTGTGCTGATTGTCAAATTTCTTGGAGATTTGATTTTGGGTTAGGTCAAGTTCATGTTCATCAGTGCATATGCGTTGCATGATGCATGTTTTGGCTAACGTGGGTCAAGTTGTGAAGAACTTGTTCCGGAAATAGTTTCTTGGTCTATTCTTTGTGCAGATGGCTTGCGTGTCTATGACGGTCGGTGGCGAGGTGGATCGACTAAGCTTGGAGAGCCGAGGTCCGTAATCGATTAAGGATGCCAGTGAGGTCGAGGACTCAAGCGGGCGCAGAATGGACAAGGATGACCGAATCAGGCGATTCAAGTCTGATTGGTTGGATCAAGCGGTCGCGGAGTCGTTGCAAGTGCTCGATGGTGCGGTGGGATCCGGACAGAGAGACTTGACGACATGGAGCCGTTGATCAACCTACACGTGGCGAAGCATGGGATTGCTTCACGATCTGTGGACTCGATTCTTGGAGAAGGATCGAGAAGGGTATTTTGGTAATTTCACCAAATACCACCTTGGTGACCTTGACTAAACCGGCAAAAGTGGTCGCATTTATGGTGAAGCGGTTTAGGTCAATCGATGATGAAGACGGCGCTTTGATATGCGTGCGTTGTGTTAACCCATTGTGTGTTAGGGTTTAATGGGTGCCCTAATGGAATATTCTCTAGATGCTTAGCCTCCATATAAATAGAGGGGTGTTGGCTGCTGTGTGGGTTGCTGGAAGCCAAGGGAGAAGCCACCAAACCCCATTGGAGAGATGCCCTATTTTGTCTTAGGGTTTTGAAGAGAAAGGGGAGAGCTAGGTTCTAGGGTTTGGATTGAGTGTGTGCTCACGTGGTGAGCTTTGTCCTCCTAGATTGGAGTGGCTGTAACCAACAATCATCCATCTATCCAAATCAATCCAGCCAGATTTTGCAAGTTGAGTCTCTATTTCGTTTTTGTGTTCATCCTCTTTATTTGATGATTTGGGGCTTTCTTTGATCCGAGAGTTTTTGCTTGATTTCTTCTCTTGATCTAGCTTGCTGTGACATGTGGGAACACATCTAGGATCATCTTGATCATCAATCACCCACGAGCAAGTGTTTGGATCAAGTTTTCGTTTTTGCCCGGTTTTTGAAACCACCTTCGCTCAAATGGAAAAAGGTCAGGACTTTGGCATAGATCTGGTTGATCGTTGCTTGCAATAGGTTCCTAATATCGTTAGGAAGGTGTGTCTCAAGTTTGGTCAAGTTTCATCGTGTAGATCAAAAGTTAGACCAATTTTTGTTTTGGATTTCGGGCTGTTTTCACTGTTCCAGGAATAGACTTCTCTCAAACTGAAAAAGGTAGGAACCTTGGCATGGATCTCTGCGATCTTTTATTGGAATAGGTTCCTAATATCTTAGAGAAGTTGTGTTTCAAGTTTCATGAGTTTTCCTTGTAGATCAAAAGTTGTGCCAATTTTAGATTTGGTTTTTCTCATTGTCGGGTTCATCTCTGTGACAATCGGTAGTACCTTTCATTTGCCTGCGGTAGTACGTTAGTGAGGTAGTACCTTTCATTTGCCTATGGTAGTAGCTCAGTGCGGTAGTACTTTTATTTGCTTGCGGTAGTACCTCAGTGAGGTAGTACCTTTCTTTACACTGAGGTAGTACCTCTTTGTGCACTGTGGTAGTACCTATTAAAGGTAGTACCGCTGGTTACCCTGTGGTAGTTTCGATTGTCCTGATTTTGCAGCACTTCTTCTCAGGAATATCGGTAGTACCGCTCGTATAACTGCGATAGTACCGCGATGCGGTAGTACCGCACATACAACGGAGGTAATACTGCTTTTCCTCGATTTTGCGACTCTTCCTGGTTTTGCTTGTCGCTCTTTGGGGGTTAGGAGAGGGTTCAACACAAGACTTCCACTGTGCTTAAGCATTCATCTTCATAGCTCTCATAGCTATTGGAGTGATTTTCGAGTTGAATCCATTCAAAGTGAAAAAGATTTGGTGCTCCTATTCACCCCCCTCTAGTCGCCTGTTTCCGGTCCTACAAAAAGAGAAGGTGCTTAAAGATGGTGATTGAGGTGAAGGAGACGTTGTACAATAGGCTCGGGTGGCCACTGTCTTCCTGAGCTTCCTCCGATGCCACTGCCCCCAAGGACTCGACCGACACCACTACTGGTTTGGATGGCGTGGATGCCATTCCTCTCTCGCAAGGAAAGGAGCAGCCTCTTGATGTGCTCGAAGTAGTGCCCATGAAGACGCACGGCTCCTCAGATGATGACCAGCCCCTGCGGGTGACCGCACCGACGTCTACTTTTGTCGCCGGCAAGGACCACGATGCGGCTGCACCTATTCTGGTTGCAAACGCCACCCTCGTCAATGGCCGTCTAGTCGTGGTCGATCAGCTGGTGGTGTTGTGGCCACATCCGGTAAAGTGTGTTGGGTGGAGTGCGTGGTCTCCCCCTTCCCAAGTCACAAGCATGAGTCATGGAGCTGAAGCACAGGCAATGCCGTGGCCATCCTTCAGGTGGGATCGATGTGACAAGTAGCTGAAGCAGCCATGGACACCACCTTTGTTCCTCCTAAATGAAGTTGTTGCATTGGACTGTCAGAATGCCCAAGTTGGCCTCATTGCCCATCCGCTCAACGCCAGCTCCTCAGGGGTTGGAGTTCCTCTGGCATTTCCTCCACCTGATCAAAATCTTTCACAGATTTCAGGTGCTAAAAACAGGACAATTCAACGTTGTAGAACATGGGAAATGTCTACTTCATGTGTAGAGCCCACAAACAACATGGTGAACACTGGGACAGGATCTACAGTTGAAAATATACAGGAAGCACCTTGTTTGGACATTGATGTAGCATCATTGACTTTGGGTGAGGTCAAGATGTCACTAAAATGCAGTGTAGACCCATCAAAGTTCTGGATGCCTTCTATAGAAGCAGTTTTCAAGATGGTTGAGGATAAATGTCTTCGCTCACACAAGATTCTCCCTCCTGATTTTTCCATTGGCAGCCTAATGAACGAGATATGCCAATGTGTTGTACAACTAGGCAGTGATCATACTGCTGAACATAATCTACAATCAGATGTTGGTAATGGCAGTAGCTCACAGAACGAGTCAATGACAAGTAATGCTCCATTTGTGAAGCCAATTGCCTGCAAGAATGGTGGAATTGGGAAATATAAAGCTGCAGAAGAATCATTGGTTTTGGAAGGCTCAGAGAATGGTCCACCGAATTCAACTGTTGCTCAGCAGCAGCCTTATTTGGTACTTTCCAAGTTATCAGAGGGGATGCAAAGGTATCAGATTTGGTATTTGCAAAATCTGGCCCGACAGTTATCTTACTGGCAGGTCTACAAGGTGTTGGGAAGACTACCGTTTGTGCGAAGCTTGCCTTTTATCTAAAGAAAATGGGGAAGAGTTGTATGCTGATTGCTGCAGATGTTTATAGGCCTGCTGCCATTGATCAACTCACTATTCTGGGTAAACAGGTTGGTGTACTAGTTTACTCAGAAGGAACTGAAGCAAAACCTTCACAAATTGCCAAGAACGGTTTGAGAGAGGCAAAAAGCAAGAAGACTGATGTAATTATAGTGGATACTGCTGGAAGACTGCAGGTAGATAAAGCGATGATGAATGAGTTGAAAGAAGTAAAAAGGCAGTGAATCCTACGGAAGTTCTTCTTGTGGTTGATGCCATGACTGGCCAAGAAGCTGCAGCATTGGTCAACACCTTCAATGTTGAGATTGGTATAACTGGTGCTATACTGACAAAACTGGATGGTGACTCCAGAGGTGGAGCAGCACTAAGTATCAAAGAGGTGCCTAGAGAAGAGGAGGTCCATACAAATGGCCATGGCCATGCTGAAGAGAGCAGTTCTATACAGATATGGAAAGAGAAAGACTGCATTGAGCAATCGTCGACGGATATCTGGCATGCAGTGTGCGCTGCTGTAAAAGCTGCATGCTTGCTGGCAAATGTTGTCCCTGAGGATGTCGTCGGCCTTGGCTTCGCCGCTACTTGCTCCCTTGTTGTTGTTGATGCTGAGGGTTCCCCTGTTTCGGTTTCTTAGAATGGTGATGCAAGAAGGAACATCATCGGGTGGATGGACCATAGGGCAGTTGACCAGGCTGATCGAATTAATGCTCGGAATTCACCGGTGTTACAATACTGTGGCGGTGGTGTCTCCCCAGAAATGCATGCTCCATATACTCAGGATGCGCCTTTGATGACAGAAGATATGCATGGAAGACTTTTGCACAGGGCAACTTCAGTTGTTATAAAGAACAAGTCTGATGACACAGAATACCCACATCTTTTTGCAGGATCATCGACGAATCAGCAGCATGCTTCCTTCACTCGAGGGCACCATGAGTCTGCTGGTGATGTACACCATTTAGATTTCCAGACACAGAATCGAGTGATATCTAACTTCAAATCAGGGAATGGTGGGTCATTTAAATGTGGTCAAGTACAACTCTTATGGGATAAGCCTGATATGGAGAAGAGACATAGCTGGGACATTCTTGACAAGCTTATGTGGCTGTACACCAGACACTCTAGGATATATAGTGGTTTGTTCCCTGATACGGGCCTTGATACAGGCCTCAATATTAAATCTTGGATGATACTTCGTGGGGTTGCTGATATGCCAAGTAGAGGCGTGCATACGCACCAGAACAGGGGCGTTCTCATTCAGTCCATTGAGCCTAATGATTCAGAAGACAGCCCACCATTTTGCAAAGGAACTGATGGTTCTCAAGTTGGAGTGTGTGGAAAACAAAGAGAGGAAGACTTTGAGGCAGATTATACACACTGGAATTGGGCTGTTGGTCCATCATTTCTTGCTGTATGTTACATGGATGCAAAGATCAGTAATGAAGTAGCACAAAAGTCATACAAGCCCGACGACAGCATAGCCACTAAGACTGGGGATATTGCTTCTCATGCTGCTGAGTGCCTAACAGGGGATCCTGTTAGTATATCCTTCGCAAGAAGCTTCTCAACTCAAGCTGGCTGTTTAGGTGCATGGGAATTTCAGATGACGGGACCTCGGTGGTTTGGTGCTTCTTCTGATTTTATAGTATTGGCTTGGGAATAAGCCGAAATTCAAAGAGGGAGGAATATCATGAACCGGCTTGGGCTTCAGTTGTGGGCCATGGCCCATGAGGCGAGGGACGAGTCAGTACTACAAATGGGCAAGAGAGATGCCATTGGAAGGGGATCGAAGATAAACACAGAGAACCGATTCTTCTCCACTGCTGTTCTTCCTCCCGTCTGCTTCTTCCCCATCTATAGCTCTCCTTCCAATCCAAGTTCTTCTCCCTTCCCAGTCTAATTGCTAGTTCCTTCTTCTACTGCTCCCATTTGCATCTCCATTACTTTGCACGTTGTGTCGGATTTGAGTACTGAAGCGGTTGAGTAATCTTTCGGTCTTGTTGTTCAATCGAGATTGTAACAAATTTATTCTGCACTCTTCTTTTCTCATCCTTTTTCGGTGTTCCTTTCTTATTTTCTCCGGTCTGATACTTTTTTTTGTTGCGCACGTGTAGGTGCAAATGTTCTTTCCACGTATGCCCTGGGGATCTGCTTAGTTCAGTCGCTTGCGTTGCATCGGCTGTACGGGTATGCTATAATTTTTTTTGGTCGCAATCGCATGATTGGAATCTCACGCTTTTGTTCTTTGTTTCCTCTTCAATGCATTTACTTATTTCGTAGGTTTTTGCGTGCAGCATTCATCTGAAAGCATCCGTCCCAGCGCAACCATTCCGTTAAAAAGGCAAGACACGTTTCTTGCTTTCCTACACTTAATGCACTTTTATGAGTTTATTTATGGACTGCTTTGCGTCTACACGTGTAGGAAACAATTGGTACTTGCGTATAAGAAATACCTGGTTCTTCGTTCATGTCGTTAAAAAAATGGGGTATACACGTATGGCCTTGTGCTGTTTTTCCTCCTATTTTCTAACATGTTTCTGCGGTCTCGTCATTTCTGATTCAGCTTAGTGTTCTTTTTTTTAGCATTTGTCTCAAGGGGTCTATTTCACGAGTCCTTTCGCTTTTTTTGGATCGGCCTCCTGAGGATTTTTTGTTTTTGCGCCACTGGCTCTTCCTGTTTTGTTCCTTTTAGTATAGGAGAATTCATTACTTGCTCTCTATTTAAATCCGTTTTCAGAATTTACTCTTATTCCTGACGTAATATATTTTTTTCCCTCACTTAGCCCGTTTCTTTATTTTTTTTTTGCCCTCTTTATATTATTTTAATAATATCTGTATGTTTTCCGCGTTACAAGGACATGCGAAAAGATATTTTTACCTCTTCTTTTTTATCTTCTCATGGTTACACACGGGCTTCTTCCGACAGGCGCGCCTCGGCCTTGGTCTGTCTGCGAGACGACAAGCACAACGGCACTCACCGCGCTGGATCGCATAAAGTGCTTCGACGGTTGTGGTTTTGCTACTCATTGTTCCACCAGATGCGAGCTACTACTGCAGACGGTTCGACAACTTCGCCGGCAAGTGGGCGACCTGCCGACGCCTCACGCCAAGACGGCGGGTGGCGGAGTCGCAGAGATCTCGCCACATGGGAGAGGGCTGCAGACCACACATCTGGACCTCATGGGCCGCCGACGAGGCGCTCGAAAGCAGTGGCGGATGTACAAGCACCTCATGGCGCTGTTCTCGCCGCCGCCCAGACCATCCGGTCTTCTGCTGCGCCTCCTCTCGAGTCCGTGGTGGTTCTTGAGGGCTGAGTTGAGGGAGCTTGGTGTACAGGATATTGTATGTATTTTTGTGGCACCGTGATTAGAACACCGATTTTTTTTGTTGAAATCTGAATGTAATTGACAGAGCAAAGAAATAGGACCTTGGGTGGATTATCAATCTAAATCTTAGTTCTTTGAAATCACAAAGCAAGCTGAATCAATTTGTTTTTGTGGTTCGTCATTGTTTGCGATTTGAAGAATGTGACATGTTATTACGCCATGATGTTAGCAAGTTCTTCCGATTTGAGTTCTTCCGAACATCTCGCTTAGTTAATTAGCAGACATAGAAATTGTACAACCCAAATAGCTTGTTAAGCCCTAAAGGAGCCGCTGACTTTTCGTCCAAATGCGATTCGTGGTGAAGAATGAGGATACATCGAGGTGCTTGCTCGCTCTCACCGCAACAACGAAGGAAGTAGATGTGGGAGCCCATTCAGCAAGCAAAGAAAGGAAGGAGTTGCACAAGTGTGTCGATCCCTCACAATCCAGGTGAGGTTAAAGCCACCGATGCAATGGAGATGGTGAGGTCTTGAGGTTCGCCACCGATGCAACGAAAGGGAGTACATTAGAGTCAAGAAGGGTAAAAATATCTTTTCGCATGTCTTGTAACGGAAAAATGCAGGAGATATTATTAAAATAATGCAAAGAGGGCAAAAAGCGAAGAAACAGACTAAGTGAGAGGCAAAAATGTATTACGTCAGAATAGGGTAAATTCTGAAAACAGATCTAAGTAGAGGGCAAATAATGAATTCCCCCTTTAGTCTATTTGGCAAAACTCACTCTTCTTACTTCCTACTCTCTAACTGTTGTCCCTTGGTTTTGTTGATTTTCACCGAGATATTTTATCTTCTTCGCCATCCAGTTCTAACTTGCTAGAGTTTATTTACCTATTATTAGATATGTTATTTCCTTGCTCCTTCTTGAATACGCACAAGATATATTTTTCCTTGGATCCGCTTCGGATCTGTTTACATTTTTTCTTCTTCTTAGGAGTATTTCTCTGTGAATTTCATCGAATTTTTCTCGGTTTTCTATCCTTCTTACTTATGATTCTGTGTGGCCTCAGTATTTATTGTTTTTTCCTTTTCACAAGACTCTTGCGGGCTTGTCACAACTAATCCGCCCTTTCACGGTTGAACAATTACAATCTCTAGAATTTATTTCGTGTACATGTAGATAAACTTCAAAATACATCATGGGTTACAAACATCTTACATTACTTTTTCCTAATTACTATCAAATTATAAATATCTATTCAAAGTTCATATTAACTTTTTATCATTGCATCTTGTAATGAACAAACTAGAGCTTGAGCCGTTCTTACTCCATTGCACCTTTTCCAGCTTTATTTTCAAAAGGATGTGGCATTGTGCCCTACATTTAGCAAG
Organism: Phyllostachys edulis; assembly: GCA_036346405.1. Classification (NCBI taxonomy): domain Eukaryota; kingdom Viridiplantae; phylum Streptophyta; class Magnoliopsida; order Poales; family Poaceae; genus Phyllostachys; species Phyllostachys edulis. Next base: position 63,819 of record JAYEVD010000319.1, read on the forward strand.
TTAAAGACTTTGTTACTCAATGAATGGTGCATCGTCAGCCGACGCACTAGTTTGCCTTCTCCAAGACTCACCACTTCTAGATAAGCTCACTCTTCAACCGTGAAGGTACATATTGTCTAAAATTCATAGTTGATGTCTCACTAAAGTTACTATGCATTATTGATTGATCCCTCTTTTCTAGACTTCTCTTATGTTGGCTCGGTGGCGTGTTTCTAACCCAAAGAGTCATTGAAGCTAACATAAGAAAATCCTCTAAGGTAAAAACAATGCGCACTAAAGTCTAGATACATCCAAGATATCAAAAGGGCACTACTGACTTGAATTCTCAAACGTCCTTTAGTTTCTAGCATATTGCTCCAACAAAGATTGCTCCAACCTCACGAATTCTTGAAGACTTCAAGAGCCACCCATTCCATCTTCCTTGCGCCCACTCCAAGCTCTCAAGTCTTTCCCGTCCTCGTAAGATTTTCCTAGTCTGAGCCAATGGCACATCGCGAAAACGATTTGATTAGGATGTGAAGGCCACTTCTTTTCAAAACACGCAGCATTTCTAGCTCGCCAAATGGTCCAGCATGACGCTGCTATTCCCACACACACATTTGTTGCTAAATTGATTTCCCAAACCCAGATAGCCACATTCCAAACATATGAGCTATACTAGAGGGTGGAGAAAGATCAAAAGATACAGCAACCACTATCCACACATATTGTGCAACAGGACACTTAAGAAAAAGGTGTTCAATGGTTTCATGGGAAGAACAAAAACAGAACCATTTATCCTGCTTTTTTCCAATTTCTTTTACAGAGGTTATCCTTGGTTAAGATGACCCCTTTACAGATATACCACATGAAGACTTTGATTTTCAGTGGAAGCTTAGTTTTCCAAATGAATTTATGAGAAAAGGAAATATTAAAGTTCACCAAGGCTACATACAAGGAGTGAACTGAGTATTGACCAGATTGAGTTAATATCCATTTGATCGTATCCCTGCCATCAGTAAATTGCAAAGAAGAACATTTTGCAACCAAATTGACCCACTGGTCCAGGTTCTCATTTAAGAATGATCTTCTGAAGGATATTTTCTAAAAAGTATCATTGGGATTGAGGTCACTTCTACGCCTGAGGGCTACTACATCTCTTAGGAGAAGTACATTAAGGATATCCTTGCTCACGCTTGTTTCACTGATCAGCGCAGCTGGACACTCCTACGGAGCTTAATGTTCACTTTCGGCCCACTGATGGGGAGCCTCTTGAGGATGCCACTTGCTACCGCTGTCTTGTCGAGTGCCTTGTGTTGTGGACTCGTATTGGGGCAAATCCTTCCAGCATCGGTCTCGGATACGTGAAGATGGGAGTCCACCAGCTTCGGAACTTCCGATAAGAATACAAAGTCATAACGAGTCATGTAGCAATACGACAATACCCTGTACTCGGTAGTATTCGAATATGAGTAAGAGTTTGTATCCAAAGTAGAGTTTGCGTATGAGTCGGATTAGCTGATGTACTCTTTAAAAGAGCATCGAGTCTGTAATACCGAGGTATGCAAGAAATATACATCCATCTTCTAGTTGCTAGTTCCATGTCTTTTGAATTTCTTTGTCTCTCCTTGCTATCATGCTTCTTCGACTACGACGCCTTCACGTAGACAATGAAAGCATCATCCACCAGTGCTGCACCCGTATAATCTGCGTAGTAGAACCCGGATACAACATTTGGTATTAGAGCCGACCACCATGTCTTCCATCATGGAGAAAAACGGTGAGCCGTCCGAGGTGATGGCGGTGATCGCCGAATCGAAGCTTGAGGCGAGCAAACAAATCAGAGATAGTTTTTCCTCCCTGGAAGCTTGGGTGATTGCCTTGGAAGATTGTCCATCCACTTTGGACGAGCGCATTCAGCGATTGGAAGAACAACCAGGATACTTTGGCATCTTGGGGAGTTTCCAACCGCAAGTGGCTCCAGAGACAAAATTGGAACCACGGAATCTGCCATTCACGGAGACCATCTCGCCGGCATCTTTTCCGATGGGTTCGTTCTCAAAGGCTCCGACTGTATCAATGGCTGGAACAACACCTTTTGTGAAATCAATGCCGATAGGTTCGGCACCCATGCCGTTCATGACCTGACAGTTTTTGCTGAGAGCTACCATCCCACAGATTGCAGCGGCAATTCCTCACCTCGCAGACACAACAAGGGTTCCTCGGTATCACAAACTTGACTTCCCAATATACGACGGAAAGGACGACCCTATCGGATGGATCAATCATTGCGAGCAGTTCTTTTGGGGACAACGCACTAACGAGGGATACAAAGTCTGGCTTGCGGCATACCACATGGTGAGAATTGCTCAACAATGGTATATTCAATTGGAAAGGGACGAAGGAACACTGTCGTGGACTCGTTTCAAGGATCGCTGCCACCTCCGCTTTGGTCCACCGATCCGTTCTAATCCCCTTGGATAGATAGCACGGTTAAGGATGACTAGCACCGTTGCTGATTATCAAGAAAATTTTTTGGCCTTACTTTGCTGAGCAGGTCCATTATCAAGCGAACAACAAGTTCAGTTATTCACATCGGGATTGACTGATCTCTTACGAATTGATGTCGAATTACAAAACTTACCAAATTTATAGGTAGTAATGAGTTTCGCAAGGGCGTATGAACAAAGGGCACTAATTGCAGCGTCGCCAAATCAGCAGCAGTGGCAACGCGGGAATCAGCAATCCAAAGGAGCCCACTTAGCAGGCCGAGGAGCTGCACCTTTGCAATCGCCTACTGTAGGAGGTCTGGCTCAACCGAATGTTGGCGGAAGACAATTCCGCCGTCTGACAGCAGCCGAGATGGCCGAGCGCCGCGAAAAGGGGCTGTGTTTCTATAGCGATGAGAAATTCATACGGGGCCATCGCTGCGTGTACTGCCTCGAGGTGGTACAGGATGACAAAGATGAGGCTTCAGAGGAGGTATACGATGGGGAGAATCCTCATGTTTCGCTGCATGCTCTCACTGGAATTTGCTCCGACCGAACTACGCAAGTGAAGGTCCACATCGGGAAATCGAATTGCTGGCTCTTATTGATTCCAGATCCACTCACAATTTCTTACAAGATAAAGTGGTCGATCAGTTGGGTATTGTGTTACAGCCTCGATGTGATTTGACAGTCACGGTTACCAATGGGGAACGGATTTTTAGCAAAGGGATGATCCGGAGGTTACCGATTGAGATCAGCAATGAGAGCTTCTATGCTGATTTTTATGATCTTCCGCTGGATGGGTTTGACATGGCACTGGGCATTCAATGGTTAAGAGGTCTTGGTCCTATCGTCTGGGATTTTGATATACTCACAATGTCCTTTTGGCATAATGATCATCAAGTCTTATGGCAAGGGGTCCCTGGAACAAGGTCTCAAATGCAAGTACAAAGCTGTGAAGGGCAAGATTTGATGGTGACCTTGCTCTCGGAATTCACTGATCTTTTTGTTGAGCCGTAGGGACTGCCACCTTCCCGTTCTTGTGATCATTGGATTCACTTGCTTCCGGGTACACCTCCGTTTGTCGTACGACCATACCGCTATTCGATGATGCAAAAGGAAGAACTTGAGCGACAGTGTCATGCCATGCTCGCACAGGGGATTATCCGTCGAAGTAATTCAGCTTATTCTTCACCGGTGCTATTGGTAAAGAAACAAGACAATTCATGGAGGTTCTGTGTGGATTATCGTGCCTTGAATTCGAAGACCGCTAAAGATAAGTTCCCTATTCCTGTAATTGATGAATTACTTGATGAGCTTAAAGGCGCCCAATTTTTCTCTAAACTGGATCTTCGTTTCAGCTATCACCAAGTTCGTATGCATTTGGCCGATGTCCACAAAACGGCTTTTCGTACACACGAGGGTCTTTTTGATTTCTTAGTAATGCCTTTCAGGTTGACAAATGCACCGGCCACTTTTCAAGCCTTGATGAATGAGGTCCTTCGAATTTATCTTCGTAAATTTGTGCTTGTGTTCTTCGACGACATATTGATTTACAGTCGGTCTTGGTCTGAGCATCTGAAACATGTACGAGCGGTTCTTCGTTTATTACAAGACAATCGGCTATATCTCAAACAGTCCAAATGTTTTTTTTTCGGACAAGCATCAATCTCCTATTTGGGGCATGTTATCTCATCAAAGGGCGTCTCTATGGATGCTAGTAAAGTTCGGGTGGTATTGGAGTGGCCTACTCCGCTTTCGGTGCGGGCTCTCCGGGCATTTCTCGGCTTAGCAAGGTACTACCGCAAATTCATCCAGGACTATGGTCTTATTGCAGCTCCATTGACTCGTCTTTTGAAGAAACAAGCATTTTCATGGTCGGCTGAAGCATCCAAAGCGTTTGAGGCACTCAAGAAGGCACTGGCATTTGGACCGATATTACAATTGCCGGATTTTGTAGAGCCATTTATGGTAGATTGTGATGCGTTGGGCATGGGTTTTGGTGTGGTATTACATCAAGGAGAAAGGTCGATAGCATTTTTTAGTCGGCCAGTCACCCAACGACATGCGAAGTTAGCAGCTTATGAGCGAGAGTTAATTGGATTGGTAAAAGCAGTGCGACATTGGAGACCTTATCTTTGGGGACGACAATTTGTAATTCGCACTGATCATTACAGTGTTTGAAATTCCTTTTGGACCAACGTCTCTCTACAATTCCACATCATCAATGGGTTAGTAAACTATTTGGGTTTGATTTTATTGTGGAGTATCGGCCGAGGAGACAGAACCAGGTCGCGGATGCTCTCTCACGGCGGGAAGCAGACATGATGACTTTATCGGCAATTTCAGGCCCTCATTTTGCTTTACTGGATGATCTCCGTCAAGAGTCCCAAACGGATGATCAGTTGAAGGTTCTCCATCAACAAATTAGTTCTAGTGTGTTGGCATCACTGTGGGCTATTGTAGATGGATTGCTTACAAAAGATGGTCGCATTTACATTCTGACTACATCGGCTTTTGTCCCAAAAATTCTTGAACTTGCCCACGGCTTGGGTCATGAGGGCACACAAAAGCCTCCACCGTCTCAGGGTGGATTTTAGTGTTCGGGTGATCGTAAATTGGTTGCAGATTGGGCTCTGAGTGTGCAATATGTCAAAGAAATAAAACCGAGCATCTACATCCTACCGACTTCTTTGACCTTTGAAATTCCCAGTCAATTTTGGTCGATATATCGATGGATTTCATTGAAGGACTTCCAAAATTGGTGGTAATCTGTGATTTTATCGATTGTGGATCGATTCTCCAAATATGCTCATTTGATAGCTTTATTTCACCCTTACACGACCAATTCGGCTGCTCATATTTTTTTTTCGAAAATCATATGTCTTCATGGATTGTCGTCATCCATTGTCAGTGATCGCGACCCTACTTTTACAAGTCACTTTTGGAAAGAGTTATTTCGGTTTTCAGGAGTTCAGTTGAATTTTAGCTCCGCTTTTCATCCGCAAACCGATGGTCAGACTGAAGTAATTAACCGGATTATTGTCATGTATCTTCGATGTTAGGTGGGTGATGTTGTGGACTCGTATTACCAAAGAAGATCTAGGACTCGTAAAAATAGGAGTCCACGTGCAATAGAAGTTCCAACCCAAGTTTCTGAAGAAGTCCTGTAACAGTCCGACAATATATTGTAATTTAGTAGTTTCCAAATATGACTTCCGAGTCTGTATCTAAGTAGAATTCATATGAGAGTAAGATTACAAGGTGTACCCTTTAAAAGGGCATGGAGTCTATAATTCAGAACTAAGCAAGAAATAAATTTCTATCTTCCAGTTGCTATTCTTCTATCCTCTGAATTCCTCTTCTTGCCTCCGCTACCCTGTTACTTCCGACAACGGCTCCTTCTCGTCGAGTCCTACGTCCATGTCCAGCACCGTATCACCCGTATAATCTACGTAGCCAAAGCAGGATACATCATTTGGTATCAGAGCCGACCACCATGTCTTCCGCTGCGGAGAAAAACGGCGAGCCATCCGAGGTGATGGTAGCGATCACGAATCAAACTTGAACTAAGCAAACAAATCAGGATAGTTTTTCTTCCCCGAAGCCGGTGATTGCCCCGAAACTTGTCCATCCAATCTGGACGAGCGCATTCAGCGATTGAAAGAACAATCCGGATACACAGCATCTTGGGAAGTTTCCAACCACAAGTTGCTTCGAGACAAAATTGGAACCACAGAATCTGCCACCCACGAAGACCATCCTGTCGGCATGTTTCCGATGGGTTCTCAATGGCTCTATCCGTCTCACTAGCTCGAACAACACCTTTTGCAAAATCAATGCCGATAGGTTCGACGCCCATGCCTTTCATGACTTGACAGTTTCCGCCGAGAGCCACTTTCCCACAGATCACCGCGACAGTTCGTCACATCGCAGATATAAAGAAAGTTGCTCTCTGTCACAAACATGATTTCCCAACATACGACAGAAAGGAAGATCCTATCGGATGGATCAATCGCTATGGCGCTTCTTTTGGGGTCAACGCACCGACAAGGGATACAAAGGTCGGCCGGTAGCATACCATATGGTGGGGATTGCTCAACAATGGTATATTCAATTGAATGGGACGAAGGAACATCGCCATGGACTCGCTTTCAAGGATCACTGCCACCTCCATTTCGGTCCACTGATTTGTTCTAATCCTCTTGGAGAGAGAGCACGGTTGAGGATGACTAGTATCGTGGCTGATTATCAAGAAAAATTTTTGGCCTTACTTTGCCGGGCAGGACCATTATCGAGTGAACAACAAGTTCAGTTATTCACGTCGGGATTGACTAATCTCTTACGAATTGATGTCGAATTACAAAATTTGCTAGGTTTGCAGGTGGCCATGAGTTTCGCAAGGGCATATGAACAATGAGCTCTTTTTGTTGCCTCGGCCATGTCAACAACAAACAAACAGACTGTGGTCTGCAACATGCAATCAGCAGGGACTAGAGGAGACATAGGTGCTGGTAGATCAGATCAATTTCGCTGCTTAACACCGGTGGAGATGGCGGAACGACGGAGAAGGGTTTGTGCTACAATTGTGATGAGAAGTTCACCAGGGAACATAGATGCCAACTACTCTTCTACCTTGAAGTGGTAGACGACAAAGTCGATGATGAGAAGGAACCACCTTGAACTCCAGCTCGAGGATGAGCTGGTTCTCTAGCAAGGGAGTAATGTTGTGGACTCGTATTACCAAAGAAGATCCAAGACTCGTAAAAACAGGAGTCCACGCGCAATAGAAGTTCCAACCCAAGTTTCTAAAGAAGTCCTGAATGCTTTGACATTATATTGTAATTCAAGAGTTTCAAATATGACTTCCGAGTCCGTATCTAAGTAGAATTCGTATGAGAGTAAGATTACAAGGTGTACCCTTTAAAAGGGCATGGAGTCTGTAATTCAGAACTAAGCAAGAAATAAACTTCTATCTTCCAGTTGCTATTCTTCTATCCTCTGAATTCTTCTTCCTACCTCCGCTACCCTGCTACTTCCGACCATGGCTCCTTCTCGTCGAGTCCGACGTCCACGTCAAAGACCGATCACCAGATAATCTACGAGCCAAAGCCGATACATCGTGATCGATCAAAGATTGGATAAAATGGTTGCCATGGGCGGAATATTGTTACAACACCGCTTCGGCGGGTTCTCAAAACTAGTCCTTCTCGATGGTGTATGGTAGGAGCCTCCTACACTCAAATCTTATGAACTAGGACTGCAAAGGTTGAAGCCGTGGATCAGTCTTTGATTGACCGTGATGAATTTTTGCTCGAGATACGTGGCCGCTTAAAACTTGTCGAAAGGGTTATGAAAGAACAAAGATGACACTAATCATCGGGACATAACATTTCAAGTTAATGATTGGGTGTGGTTGCGTTTATAACATCGCCAAGCACTTTCCCTTGCAGTCTCAGAAGTTCTCAAAGCTAGCTTCACGCTACTATGGGCCGCTCCAGTTGTGGAACATATTGGTGATGTGGGTTACTGCATGAAACTACCGTCTGGATCTCGAATTCATGATGTGTTTCATGTCGGGTCGCTTAACGTTTTCATGGCGATCCTCCTACAGACATTCCAGTCTTACCACCTCTTTTGCATGGTAGGGTAGTTCCAACGCCAATCAAGATTGTCCAGACTTGTCTTCGGCATGATCAATGGGAGTTATTGGTTCAGTGGTACGGTATGATCGAAGCTGATGCCATTTGGGAATTGCGGGAGGACTTTCAGAACAAGTATTCGGAATTTCAGCTGGAGGATGAGCTGTTTGTCCAGGGGGGAGAAATGTTGTGGATTCGTATTGGGGCAAATCCTATCAGCGTCGGTCTCGGATACATGAAGATGGGAGTCCACCAGCTTCAGAACTTCCGACAGGAATACAAAGTCATAACAAGTCCTGTAGCAATACGACAATACCCTATACTGAGTAGTTTCCGAATATGAGTAAGAGTCTGTATCCAAAGTAGAGTTTGCATATGAGTCGGATTAGCTAATGTACTCTTTAAAAGAGCATCGAGTCTGTAATATAGAGGTATGCAAGAAATATACATCCATCTTCTAGTTGCTAGTTCCCTATCTTCTGAATTTCTCTGTCTCTCCCTGCTATCGTGCTTCTTCGACTATGGTCACCTTCACGTAGACAGCGAAAGCCTCGTCCACCAGTGCTGCACCCGTATAATCTGTGTAGTAGAACCCGGATACAACACCTTGTCTACCTTGGGATCACTCAACCTAACATTTCTCACCCTATTCACATTATGAGTCAGTTCGTTTTTGCTCCCACTCAGCTCCACTACAGTCACATTTTTCATGTTCTGCGATATCATCGCGGGACCATAAGTCATCATCTTTTCTTTCCTTGTTCCAGCCCTTTGCAACTTCAGGCGTACTCTGACGCGACCTGGGCTAGCAATCCTTCTGATCGCTAGTCTCTTTCTACCTATTGTGTTGTCCTTGGCTCGTCTTTGATTACCTGGAAGACCAAGAAGCAGACTATCGTTTCCCATTTGAGTGTTGCGGTGAGTTGCGAGCCATGGCGGCGTTGACAGCTAAAATCACTTGGCTTCGGTGCCTACTTGAGGATTCCGGTGTTTCGGCTTCTGCACCGACTCTACTCTTATCAAACACATCGGGCGTGATCAGCATTGCTCGAGATCTAGTGAAGCATGAGCTCGCCAAGAACATTGGAGTAGATGCTTCGTAAATGAAATCGCAGGTGTAGGACCAAGTTATTGCTCTTTAGTATGTGCCTTCGGAGTTTCAGTTAGCCGATTTCTTCACTAAGGCACAGACTCGAGTTCAACAACTTCTACCTCTCCAAACTCAGTGTTGTTGATCCACCATGAGTTTGAGGGGGGTGTTAGATGTTATATGTCTCTTTGTATAGATTGCTCTTTGCATATTTACCTACATACGTAACTTGTATATTTAGCCTTTGACCCATTGGAATAGACCAAGGTTTCATTCCAACAATATTCAGCCTAATATACGGTAATCGACCCGCTTATCCGCATAATCGGCTTGATTAACCTTGTAACCCTATTAACTTACTCGTTTTGCAATATTCGACTCGGGGAGGAGACCTAGTCCCGTTATTCAGCCCAGGGATCAGAATACCGCTATCGGAGGGAATCTAGTCGGGCGGCCGGTAATCGGAATTCCCGGAAAAAAAAACTCGGTCAAAATTCATCCAAATAAATTTGAATTTGAGATGTTTCCACCGGAATTTTGAATTTGAATTTGAATTTCAAGTTTTTCACCGGTATTTCAATCCAGTTCCCACCGTAATGTAAGATGTAACCGAGGAACCGACCGGGTTTTTCATCCCTGATTCAGCCTAATATCAGGCCTACCAGACCGCTTTTTAGAACACTGGTCTGGAACCTTGCTAAGTTCATGGTGATTAGGGTGACCTGGAACTACCTTACAGTTAAATTTTGAGGACCCAAAACATTTATCATGTCTATCATTCAGTAGACACAGGGTAAGTTACATCATCAACCTTTATTAAACTCAAATCTCGATGCATTCAATGCTATTACAATTTTATCAGCTTGACAATGTACTTGTTGATTGTATGTTGACTAATAATTTCGATTTCATTGTTTAAGTTATTTGATTAGGGTGATGCTTTTTGACAAATAACTTGGGTTTCCCTGTTCCAGTTGTTTGATTCAGCTGAAGTCACCACTCAAGTAAACAGTGGATTCTACCGCATCAACGGACTAACTCACTGGACAGGTATTATTTGGTACTTGAGGCCCAAAAGTATATTTAAACCATGGATAGTCCCTTTAAACCTTTATGTTACAAATAGGAACAGGAATGGAAAGCAAAAATGGTGACAATGTAGTTAAGACTTTAGAATCACCAAAAACATGCCTTCCTAACCACAAGGCTTCGTAACCACACTTCATGTCTTGGCCAGATTAGGTGGTTGCTTGAAATTCATGAACAGGCATATGAGCTGCGCATGCCTTCTTTATGGCATTCAATTCAGCAACTACATCGTCCATCTTCGTTCTTTGCCTTGGGGAGTCCTCGCAGCACGCTAGACCAAGTCTAAATATAGGATAAATGAATACATCTATGATATCTTGAGTGTTTCCACTGTAGGTTGCAGTAGCATCCAATATTTCCAGTAGATTGTTTGGATATGCCATCTTGACGTAGTTGACAAGACTTGTCACACCATTGATGAAACTGTCAGTTGGCCTTCTTCCAGTAAACATTTCCAGTAGCAACACCCCATAGCTATATATGTCACCATCAGTGGAGACTTCAGCTCCTGAGCCATACTCTGACAACATATATAAACGAAGGCTTCAGTGGCTACATAATGATGAGTAGAGAAAAAAGATGGATTTCACTTTACAATTTGTCTCAACAATTAAATAAAATATCGATACTACATTTTTTTTGCCTCTTTAGATCACACTAAAAAATACCATATTATCAATTTACCAAACGAATAATCTTTAGAGCAGACAAATTTTTTGACATGCATCAGCAATAATTTTAATTAAACAATAATTGCTAACTTGGTGCGACATATCCAATTGTCCCTTTAATTACAAATGAGCTGCTTTCAGTTCCACCACGATTTTGCTTGCATGCTTCGCCATGCATTATCTTTGCTAGACCAAAGTCTGTAACATGTGCAACCATGTCATCATCTAGAAGGATGTTGCTTGGTTTAATATCACAGTGAACTATGGGAGGTTCAATATGACAGTGAAGATATTCCAATGCCTCTGCAACATCGAGAGCAATGCACAGCCTTTTCATCAAACTTAGCCTTCTATTTGTTGTTGTGCTTGGATGCAGCCACTCATCTAAACTTCCATTGCAAATAAATTCTAGGACAAGTGCCTTGAAGTCGTCACCATTATGATCCAAGGCACTGCACACAGTGATCACCTTGACAAGTTTCCGGTGTCAAATCCTCCTTAGGGTATCACACTCAGTCAAGAAGCTTCTACTAGCTCCTCGTTGGGCAAGATTGAGAACCTTGATTGCCACAGTAACTAAATTCTCATCAAGAGCCAAAGTTCCTATATATACATTGCCAAAGCTTCCAGAACCAATCAAATTTGCTGGTGAGAATGATTCTGTTGCTGCATGTATCTCGGCATAGGATATCCTGATTATCTCATGATTCTCATTGAGAAATAAGTTTTCTTGATCAACAACATTCGGTTTGATCCTTGTCTTAATGAAGCAGTATGCAGTTATACAGCATGTGGTGACGAACAAAGTTCCAATGATACAAATGATTAAGACACGCAGTCGATGCTGTGAAGCCTGGTGAGAGCCTATAGATGGGCATGAAGGGAATTGCAAGAAGGAAGGACCACCGCATAGCATGCTATTACCTGTGAGTGACAATATAGTGGCATTACGAAAGATAGGTTGTTGAATGAGAGGTTTAGATACTTTAGAGGTTTGATGCTCTCTAGGAATTCGGGTATGGGGCCTGTTAAGTTGTTGCTAGAGAGATCCAAGTTTTCAAGCACGCCCAAAGTATTCAGTCCTTTTGGGATTTGTCCTTGCAGTACATTTCCTTGGAGGTGTAGGAAACGTAATTGGACACAACTGCCAATAGCATCTGGGATTTCACCAGATAGCTTATTCATTGAGAGGTCGATTGTGCCGAGGCTGTTCAAGTGCCCGATCTGTGCTGGAATGGGGCCACTTAGAGCATTGTTGGAGAGGTTGAGAAGTATGGTGAGGGAAGGAATGCTAAGTATCTCTTGTGGGGTTTGGCCCCTCAGTAAGTTACAGGAAAGATCCATGGATGCAAGTTCGGTCAGGTTACCAATACTTGTTGGAATGCTGCCGTCCAGAAAGTTATTAGATAGAGAGAGATTGCTCAACTGCGTGATATTGCCTAATGATTGTGGAATCTGCCCATCAAATCCATTATGGGACAGGTCAAGATACTGGAGACTGGGAAGCTGGCCAATATCCAGAGGTAAGGTGCCTGTGAAGAGGTTATCATAAAGGGTGAGCTTTGTAAGTTTCTGAAACATTCCTAACCCTGTAGGTATGGTCCCAGCTATTTGGTTTCTGCCAAGTACAAGCCAATTGAGCTCTCGAGATAGGTTGGTAATAGTAATTGGCATAGCACCTACAAGATTGTTTTGTTCAAGGTCTAGTATTCCCAAGTTGCTACAGTTGGTTAAGGATGTGAGGAAATCCCAATCCCTAGGCTTTGTGGCTTGGAGCTGATTGTGCCCTACCGAAAATAACTTCAACTTACCGTGGATGCCGATATCCTGTGGAATCAGACCATGATATCGACTTCCACGAAGAAGCAAATATTCGAGCGCAGATGCATTTGAGAAGGAGGCTGGTATTGGGCCTTCGAATTGATTGTTCTCAAATGTGCCAAAAACCCTTATCCTGGGAAGCTTAAAGCCAATGTCGGGCGGCAGTGATCCTGAAAGCTGGTTGAAGCCAAGGAGCAATATTTCGATGGAAGAAATATTGAAGATCAACGGAGGAACAAGACCTTCCAGGTTGTTAAACAGGACTTTGAAGACAGCAAGGTTAGTTATCTTACCTAGAGCTTCAGGGATGTTGCCACTGAAGCTGTTCTTGGCAAGATTTAAGATTGTCAATGATGTTAGGTTGCCCAGCCAGCTAGGGATCTGACCATGGAAGGAGTTCGTCTCCATGCTAAGGTTCATGAGGGCTGTGAGGTTGGACAGTGACATGGGAATTTCACCAGTCAGATTGTTGTGGGTGACATTGAAAAGTGTAAGCTTTGATAGGCGACCCAAAGGAGCAGGGATGAAACCAGACAGGTAGTTTGCGCCCAAATTCATGGTACGAAGTGCTGCACAATTGCTGAGGCTGAAAGGGATCTCACCTTCCAGGTTGTTGGCTGACAGATCAAGGACGTGGAGGTGGGTGAGGTTGCCGAGCTCTGGGGAGATGATGCCAGCTAGGCCGGAGTCCGGCAGACGTATGGCAGTGACACGGCCAGGGTGCCGGCGGTGGCTGCAGGCCACGCCGTTCCATCGGCAGAAATCAGGTGCCGGCGTGTTGGTGCCATTGCCGACGGCATCCCAGGAGGACAGTGTATGTGTTGGGTCACTGGTTATGTGGGATTTGAACGACAGGAGCACCAAGAGGTCGCTGTCATTGGTGGATAGAGAGGTGGATGCGAGCAAGAGGATGTGGGTGAGATGCAGCATCGGTACCTGCCATGTACATGGGTGAGACACTCTCTTGATCTTCATTGTTGAGCAAGGGGGTGGATGTGGTATTGTGGTGTGGAAGTCGTTAAATAAGACAAAAATCTACACTAGTGGCCAGAGTTGCACCAGGAATCTGCTTTCACATCTAGTATCGTGGACGACTTGTAGTATTGTGTTCACACTCTAGCTAGATTGTACTTGCGTTGCCGGAGTGCAGGCAACCCACCGGTTCTACCTACCCTACTAATGAATGATCTTCATTAATGAATGGTGTGGAAGTCCTTAAATAAGACAAAAAAAAATCTACACTAGTGGCCAGAGTTGCACCAGGAATGTGATAGAATCTGCTTTCAATTCTAGTATCGTGGACGACTTGTATTATTGTGTTCAAACTACAAGTCGTTAGTTCGAGTGGCTCGCGTTGCTCGAGTGCACGCAGCGCACCCGGGTTGTCTCACCGAAATAAATCAGGGTGCACATACGCATGCACCTTAAGTGAGACAACTTGTACCCGCTCTCCAGACAGCCTCCGATAGATTCCCTAGGGTGTGCAGGGGACGTGTACGTCTGGGTGTGTGCGTGGTGTGTGTTCACCTAGTGGTGAGTCCACCGTGGGTACTAGTAGGTGCTCAAGCATCCCCTCCCTCGTCAGACCCCTAGTTACCCCTAGCACCGATGAAGTTGGGGCGGTGCAGAACAGGCGAGTCTCAGTGGCGCTGGACAAAGCCTGGATGTTGAAGATGATTGGCGCGACGTGGGCTGTTTTCTTTCCATCTGGAGGTTGAAGATGATTGGCGCGACGTGGGCTGTTTTCGGTCGTGGCGTTGTGTTGTTGGAGCCTAAGGCCTAGCCGGCTAGCCCAATTAAAGAAATGGAGGGGAGCAAACACAACAGAGGCTAGAGGAGGTCGACACTCATCTAACCATCGTCCATCGATTGAGGCTTGCAGCGCTGCGCTGAAACCCTAGATGACCTAATGCGGCACTGGCGGGTAACCTAAGAGACAATGGTGGTTGGCGGAGACAAGGGGAGGCGGCCAAACAGCAGAGGATGGCGTTGGTGGTGGGGCGCCGGCACGCGATGACGACTGGGCTGTCATGGGCTCGAGGGTTTCAAGGCACCGACGGCCGACGCGACGCGAGGTACTAAGACAAAGGATGTGGGCTTGGAGAGCAGGCGCAGCGCAGCGAGGAGGAGGCGAGGCGGCGTATACGGCAAATCGAGAATCGAAGGTGGCGGTGGTAGAGGCGCAGAGCCACATAGATGCATAAATATCAATTCGTCAATTCACAAATGTAAGTCCCACTGTCGAGTGTATGAGTGTAAACACTAATATACAGAGAGGCATTAGCCAATTTGTTTAATTGGTGGTTGTTACTTGTTGATTTGTTCGTACATTTGCAAAAATGAAGAAACGAACTTTCACATTGGTATATTGCCTCATCGGGCTCACATTGATCCTTCCAGTCGCAACGACATCAGTTGAATGACTCAATGACTTGATGATGTCCTATACTGAGCGAGAGATATTTGGAAGCCTTGATAATAAAAGAATCATTCGATACTTTCAAGACATGAAATCTCGTAGAGTGAAATTGTGCCGTAATTAGATTTAGTACCTTAGTGGTACATTTTCATTTCATTTTTAATGTTTATGACTATTCATAATTTCATATTATATCACTAAATTTGGTATTTTTGATCTATAGATCGGTACTTGGATATTTATGGGCATTTGGCGACACATTATCCATTAGTGAGGTACTATATTTTTGTATTTTTAATTTGTCTTCTTTCTATTTATGTATGAATTTGGTAGTTCGATGGCAAAAGACCGATAGATGTATCTTTAGTATGTTTATATTATGATGTAGTCTCAACAATAGAGCTCTCCTCTATTTTCATCCTCGATTCATTGCGCCTTGTACCTCGAATATATATATATATATATATATATATATATATATATATATATATATATATATATATATATATATATATATATATATATATATAGGAAAATGGTATGGTACTCACAGAGACGTATCCATTTCAAATATACCACTTAAATCGTATGATGATACCTCTTTATCTATTTGAGTATACTCTAATAATGATTATAAGATACTCCAAAGTGAGTTCTATGAAAAATTCATTAAAGTCCACTTTTTATAGCACAATTTGTGTATATACTTTTATATATGAAAAAGGGTATATAGCAAAATAAAGGACTCCAATGAATTTTTTTAATCAAGTTGCATTGGAGCATGTTATAATTGATATTTAAGTATATTGAAAATGATAAAGAAGTATAATACGCTCGCTTAAGTGGTATATTCGAAGTGGGAGTATGTACTCGAGTATTTAAACGGACGTCTATATATATATATATATATATATATATATATAAGTTAATGTTATGTCAGTGCGCGTGTGTGTGGGTTTTGTGCAATATACTTGTGTGCGTGGGTTGTGTCCATCCGCCTTGTACCCCAAAAAATTATATATAAAAAGTTAATGCTATCTGTATGTACTCTCTGTCCCAAAATACAAGTAAGATCTCATGCGGTCAAGGTTTTAAAACTTTGACCATTAGTAATGTTAAAGTTTATAAATTGACTATATGAAAATAATGTTATTGATTTGTCCTGCAAAATACTTTTATAATATATGGTTATTATTATTATTTTCTAATATATCATGATATAAAACCATAGTCAAAGTGTTACACTTGAAAAGTAAAAAATGACTTATATTTTGGGCTCGAGCGTGATAAGTAAAAAAAAAGACTTATATTTTGGGAAGTGTGTGCGATACTTTTCTGTGTGTGCAGTTCATTCAAAGTTGTATTAAACATGCACCTGCAAATGTGTTGTTTATGAGAGACTTCTTCAATGCACAATGCAATATTTATTTAAATTCACCTTTATTTTGAACAAGAAAAACAAGCGAAAAAATAATTTTATTTTTGAAATGGCAAAAACCTAACTCTTGAAATGATTAATCAAAATTTAAATTTTGAAATGGATAATCTCTATCAGGAAAATAAATGTGAAAATGGACAGTGTTACTTTTTGTGCGTCGTGTAGTTAAGGACGTGAAATAATTTCAAACGTTGAACTATTCCAATGATGTTAGGCTGCTCCCAATGGGTAGTATCTTAGTGCAGTTTCTTAGTGCATGAGGAATGTTAGGATACTATCTTCCCAATACATGGTTTCTTATGGTGTAGTATCTTATACTGTTTCATTTAATTACATGCATGATCTTTACTGGTATTTGAGCATTGTGGCCTATTTATGGCATGTACTAAAGTAATACATGTTTGTTGACACACACAAACGTAAATACATGAACATGTATCCATACATAAAAAGTGCCAACTAAAATTTCATCAAAATATATTTAGAGGTACATGAATGGAGTGATGAACATAATCTATTTCGGCCCAAACTTTTTCCAAATATGCTCAAACAGAAACCGTGCGAGACGCTGTGAATTCGACACAGTTTTGGATCAGACCTGTACAAATGTCTTTGTAATGAGACATTTTAGTCTACCCTTCATGTAAACCTGCTTATTCTTATAAACGTTGTTTGGGTAAAAAGAAAACAAGCCTTCACTTGGGCCATGAGTGAACACACAGCTCTGCTAGTTCGGTTAATATGCCTAACAAGTAAATTTGCATGTTAACAAATATAAAGATCCAACAAAATGCCATGCGTGTTCAAATCATGAGACCATAGCATGAAATTTTAACCCTATACCAAGATACCACATATCAATCCTCTCAAATTAGCATTACTTACAAAAATTTCGTGAAACACATCTCCCATCCCTTGCTTCTCATCGCCAGAGCTAACTAATACCAAGATACCACATATAAATCCTCTCAAATTAGAATTGCTTACAAAAAATTCATGAAACACATCTCCCATCCCTTGCTTCCCATCGCCAGAGCTAACCTTGATGCAATCAAAAGTCGAACAAGGAATCATCTCAGATATCAGTATGGTTCCAACGGCAAAACAAGGAATAATCAGTAAACAACAATTAACACTGAAATCCTAGATCAACACAGATCTAACACGTTTTAACTCAACACAGATCTAACACGTTTTAATTCATTGACAAAGAACTCAACACAAAACACATATTGTGATTAGAACACTAAAATCCTATATCAAAATCTGAACCAGAACGGGAAAGAAAATGGAGATGGGAACGAGAAGGGCGCACCTCATGGGATCGCGAAATAAATTTTTACGCGTTGGATTTCGAGCCCAAACTGGTATCCAAATTAGATACTAGAGTACTATCTCTCCTCATTAACTATAGTGCCACATCATCAATTTGCCTACATGGCATGCTTAAGATACTAGCCAAGGTGGAGCATTGGGAGTAGCCTTACAGCGCACTGACATTACATTCAGTGCAAGTGCAACTTAATAATTTAGACTTTTCTTGAGTGTGTAGAAATTTAAAACCCATCATGACACAAAAGGTCGACATCAGCAATAAATCAGAGGCAGAGAAAAAAAAGGGGTCACATAGAATTTTGTGTTCAGGTGCCGCAATCAGCTTGATCATGAAAAGCTGTAAACGGCTCATGTTGTGAACTAGGCTAATAAGGGTAAACATCTGTTTGAGAGATATCGACGGCGATAAGCGTAACGGCGCTAGGTGAAAGAGGACACCTATTAGGTAGGAATAGATCTATAATAGCCCGTCAAAGGAACGACCACAACTAGACTTTAGAGACTAGGGACTTGTTTATTCATCTTTGCTTGCTTGATAATGGATACATGATGTCTTTTTTATAGAGACGACCCGACTTGACTCCTAAAAAATAATCTCTATTTTTAAGAAAACTTATCTCGACTAGATGAAATATATCTCTAAAGAAGTAAACCCAATTAACAAGGAAACTAACTATTTTTATTTATATTTCCCAACTACTAATGCACCCACGTGATCAGCATAAGCAATACGCGATTGCTACAGTACCACATGTACTATTCACGCTCGTCAACAGTATTGCGCGACCATGCATGACAGCCCACCATCAATAGTTTTATATTCTTCTCGGCTAAGTACTAAGGCCTTGTTTGGTACCGCTCTGATTCTCATTTTTCACCTTCGCCAAGTGGGATTCATGTGAACTGTAATCTCTCAATTGAACATCATACATCATTTGGTACTAGTACTCAGACCATTATTTACATTTGACATTAAAAATAATGAAGCTAGAACGGTCCAAGTATACTTGACCGGGGACAAGACAGGAACAAATGTTCAACAGTCTCCTCTCCACCACAAAATTGACATAACTTCCACCATGGCAGCCTCTTCTCAAAGCAGTAAGAATTGAGTTTCTCAGAAACAACTAAAGAAACACATACTTGTCGATGATCTAGTATCGATCTTACGAATGAATATCCGGGGTCTCCTAGAATTAAAACCACAAAGAGAATGACATAGGGATTTAGACTGGTTTAGACCTTCTCCGAAGAGAATAACAACCCTACTCCTGTGTTATTGTATTGACTATGATAATTACAATCATGAAGAAAACTAATGTCTTCTCCCGATCCTCCTGCCCCTATGTCCATTGACTTTAGCCTTTATATGGATGGTTAATAGCCGTCAATCAGGAAGAGAACATCATACATCATCTGGTACTAGTACTCAAGGTGAGTTTTGTTGACGGTGAATACCCGTCAATCAAATTCTTTTTATGGATGGTTTACAAAACCATCAGTAAAATAGCAAAAACCGTCAAAAATAATTTCCTTGACGGTTAACCGTCAGACAAATTGAATTTTTCCGACCAGCTAGACTTGAAGGGATTTACCTGACGGTTACTCGTCAACAAAATTAAACCTAACATTTTTTCTATTTTGCTGACGGTTTTCGACCGTGGGGAAATATTCATTTTCTAGTGGTCTAGTATACGCTTTTTAATCCGCAAAAGACTCGTGAAGGTGCCGATGAGTTTTGATGGAAATTAACGTATCCGGGGATTGAGAATTCAACTTGTTAGCAGCTCTCCTGCTACTTTTCAAAGAAAATAAATTGTGGGTCGTTTTTTGAATTATTCACAGGGATTCAAGGCTAACAGGCACGATTGCATTTGGGTCCAAGTTAGTGACAGCCATGGAAATACCATGGGAACAAATTGTGGACGAAGGATCCTTGCTTGCCCTTTCATCCAAATTAAGAAGATGCAGACTCCTAAGCTTCCAAGTCCAACTTATTTTTTCCTTCCACAGTTCCACTGACCCAATCGTCCCAAGCATTTGTAATTATCGAGATTCCTGTGAAGAAATGTATATGCGAGTCTTTTTAGTAGACTTTTTGTTCCATCTAGGGGTGTCCTACCTTGACCCCCTGGTAATGCAGAAAGTAGACTTGCTGGTCTTCCTGTCAACGTTCCATCTATTGAGAACAAATTTGATACCTAATCGGCTACAACGCTGCATCCCCATGTTGAATTCTTCAAGGTTTGTAGGATTGAGCTCAAGGATTACTGATCATTCTTTTGTTCTCTTCTCATGCCATGGTAACAAGAGGGCAACAGTAATTGCTGGTAATCGATTGCATTCACAATTAATTTCTACACAAAATGGTCCAAAATTAAGTTCGAAATCCAATATAGGATGTAAAAAAAATAGTATTTTCATGGAATATCATGAATGAGACCACTTGTTCAATTAGGGTTGGTTGGTTGGTTGATGGCCAAAATAAGCCAACCCAAAATTTTGGTGTAGCCAAAACCTTGACAAAGCCAAATATTGGCAAAAGAAGCATTGTTTGGATCGTAATCAAGCTAAATTTTAGCGTTACCAAAATTTTAGTGAGCGATTTTCTTACTATCAGATTGTCTGCGTGTGACATTGGATTTCATTGGTATTACTAAATTTTCTTGGACGTTACCAATTTGTTGTAGCAAACCAAATAACCGCCAATTTTCGTTAGTGTTACCAATATTTAGTTTGGTTTGCAAGGGTAGCAAACCAAACAGCCTCCAGTCGCTGAAATTTGGAGAATTGACCTATTTCTTTCTAAACAATAGCAAATACAGAGACTTTGGAGAATTGGCTTATTTCTTTCTAAACAATAGCAAATCTGATAGACGATTCTGGGAAGAACAAGGGCTAATGTACCGCTAATATTGCTGATGACTTCCATGCCGATAGTGTCTACTAGAACAAACCTGAACCAAATGGACATCCAACCTGAACCAAATGCTTGCTCTAGGTCTCCTTTTTATTAAGCTCAAATTGAACATATCATGCCAAAATGTAGATAGTTCCCTACTGAGATCACATGGTCTTTAGTTTTCTGCACATGGCATGCTACACCAGAGCAAAACTCCTTACATTTTCTGCCATAAATCAATGCACCACCAAAAAAAAGTCCCAATGAAAGAACTATATATTAAAGCTCCATGGAAATCATGGTTGTTGGTGAAGCTGAACTATGAATGCTGACAACATGAGATATGAAGAATGATCTTCCTGTCATGTTCAAATTTCTTAAAATCATGGAAGCAAGAGACAGCTAAATTGGAAGTATTATGCAACTTGACTATATGTTTCTTCAACCCCCGCGCCCCTTCTGAATTGGACAAATGTGAGCGATCGCACGTACTCATCTTCACTACAATTTACAAATGACAGCACCACAAACAAAGCATACGTTTTAGTAAAATTTGGCTTGAAAACACTTGTTAGGTTGCTGTCTTGATTTTTCTAGGCAACACTTTCCACCAAAAAATACCCCTGATGCTGGTGTTAGAGAGCTAGATTCAACATTAACAGGGCAACATATCTTAGGAGGAAAGGCACCAAATCCATAAAACGCCATCTAAATGAGACAAGGGATATTATGTTCCAAGAAGGTTGTGGGTCAAACTTGCGCAATAGAATTTGTCCTAAAGCTATTAGGTAAAGAAGGACGGGATCACGGGAGTACCATGAGGGTCAAAGCTCAATTCAATTCCACGAAAGGTTACCTCGACAAGGATTCGGTTGTCCGATTCGGCAAATTTGAAAAAATAGGATTTCGATGATTCGTCTAATATATATTTTTTATTTTTGTTTTTATTTATAAATTGTATTGAATATATTTTAGATTACTAAATAGGATATAAATACATATGTTCACACCGCTTATTGAGATAGAGCTATAGAAGTTCCCAAACATCACTTGTCCCTGAGAAATAAAAAAAGTCCAATAGCACAGGAGCAATATAGCAAGCACCAGCACTGGAAAATTTAAAAGCAATGTGGCCGCACAGCTCCCAAGTCCCAATGAATGCAACCTCTCCTGTCTCTTTACTACCCTTCTTCCACAAACAACCAAGACCAGAGTGTCCTCTTCCCCTTCGTTTCTTCCTCTTCATGCATAGAAACTCCATGCCTTCTCCGTCCTCCTAGCCACGGCAGTGCCAGGACTCGTGGGAGAAGAATCTGATACATGCCACTCGTGTCTGGCACATGTGTTGACGTCAAAAATTAACACACGAGGTCGCAAATAACCAGATTGCTTCACTTTCGTAGAAGCGTACGACTAGTTTTCGAGCAAACTAGCAAAGGGGATAATTATTCAATTACGGTAAAGAACCGGTTGTTTTACAAGCAAGAATAGCAAAGGATAGCTACTCCAATCTCACAGGAGCATGCGGCTAGTTTACAGGCAAACTAGCAAAGCATAGCTACTTTAATCTAGACCTAGATGCAAAAAGTAGATGCAAATTGTATTGATCGATTGGTGATGATTTCAATCAGCCATGACCCTCTTCTATTTAAAGGGCGGCAGGTCTTAGCCGTAATAGATCAGGACTCCTAAAACCGAACAAGATTTACAGATATGATTCGATTATACCATCTTATCTCCAAACTTTCTATAACTGATAAATCTTTCCTATTCAATCACGTAAGTTCCCTCGAGGAGTTCCTGGATGCTTGGCGATAAGTCTTCATGAGAGGTCCCGAGGAGGTTCTCACGGAAGGTCTTGAGGAAGTCCTCGCGGAAAGTCCTGAGAAGGTCCTCGTGGGAGATCCGCGCGGGA
This sequence comes from Phyllostachys edulis, assembly GCA_036346405.1. Classification (NCBI taxonomy): domain Eukaryota; kingdom Viridiplantae; phylum Streptophyta; class Magnoliopsida; order Poales; family Poaceae; genus Phyllostachys; species Phyllostachys edulis. Next base: position 86,609 of record JAYEVD010000319.1, read on the forward strand.
CCTCCGGAGGAGTATTGAGCGGCCCTGATGAAACCGCATAGCACTCCAGAGGAGGTCGTCCAGGACCTCAGGAGGTCTTTGAGGCCATTCTGCCTTCCGATTCTAAACCGAAATTAGTTGAATCGATTGCTAGCTTTAAGTTCTTGTCGTCAGACCAATCAGCATTGCAACGATCATTATAGATACCAAATCTTGCCATCAACACATGTCCCCCTGTTTTTTGGTAAACAAACATGTTTGCCACAAAACAATAATATCTTCAATTGCTTTTCAGGACGATGATTAAACACCGGCCATATGTATGCTTCTCAGGACGATGATAAACAACTCATCGGCCATGTGCACTTCTTAAGCATCCTGCCAAACACTCGGATAGTACTTTTTCAAATACTTGCCATTAAGAGCTTTAGGCAGCCTATCCCCCTGTAAACATTGCATGCACTATATAAGAATTTCCAAGAACAATCTCTACAACCTTATATGGACCTTCCCAATTCAAAGACCACTTCCCAAACTTATTATTTTTAGACCCAACAGGTAAAATCGTCTTCCAAACTAAGTCTCCTATTTGAAACGATTTTTCCTTCACTTTCTTATTGTAGGCCTTGGCTACCCTTACTTTATCCTTTTCAATCTCCCTCAAAGCTTTTAATCTCTCATCTGCAACTTCATCTATCCTATCCATCATCAAGTTATGGTAATCTACGGTCGACAAATCATTTTGCCTAGCCAATCTAAGGGCACCCAGATTTACCTCAATAGGTAAAACGGCCTCTTGCCCATACACTAACTCAAACGGTGTTATCTTTGTAGCAATATGCTTAGATATACAATGAGCCCATAATGCCTCAGATAACACTTCATGCTACCTCTTAGGATGCTCCTCTATCTTTTTCTTAATGAGCTTAATCAAGGTCTTATTACTTGACTCTACCGACTGCTGGCTTCGAGCATAGTAGGGTGAAGAATTAAGGAGCTTGATTCTAAGCGATTCGGCTAATTCACGACTTGATGAGATATAAAAGATGAACCTTGATCAAGAGTTAAAGTCTGTGGTATGCAGAATCTATGAACAATATGCTCCAAAATAAAACTAATCACCTCCTTATGTGTCATGTTTTTAAGAGGAACAACTTCTGTCCACTTTGTAAAATAATCAGTGGCTACTAAAACAAAACGATGACCTTTAGAAGATGCAGGTGTATTTGGTCGATGAAATCTAAACCCCAACCACGGAACGGCCATGGTTTAACAATAGGATGCAACATAGCAAATGGTGCCAATTGCACATCGCCAAACTTCGACATGACTCACACCCTTTATAATATCTAAAACAATCCTCCAACATAATCGCCAATAGAAACCAGCTCTTCTTAATAACCACTTCATCTTACGGGCCGACTAATGTGTACCACATATACCTTCATGCAACTCACCCATAGCAACTTTAGATTGATCCGAACCTAAACATTTTAAAAGTAGCCCATCTATAGTTCGGCGATACAACTCTCCATCAAGCAATGTATACTTTAATGCTTGTCGCGGAAGCTTTCTATCAACAGATTGACTAGGGTTTTCTAAATAACTAATTAGAGGCTTTCTCCAGTCATTAGGTTCGGCGAAACTTGATGTTTTCAAAGCATCCGAACTGCCATTATGTTGTTTGGCTATACAAATTGTAGCACCTTCTAGCATCTGTTTTTCTATCATGAACAATTTACCTCTTTTGACTTGATAACCAGATGCTTGTTGTGCTAAATCATTTGCCCTAATATTCTCTTTTCTAGCAACATGGCCAATAGTAAAATCATCCAAAGTTGCTATTATTTCTAAGCACTTTTCCAAATAAATATTCAATGATCCATCAAAGTATTGATAATTCTTAGAAACTTGTTGCACAACTAATAATGAATCACCAAATGCTTCTATATTCTTTACACCCATGGACTCTAAAATTTGTAATCCTAATAGAAGGGCTTCATACTCGGCCGATTATTGGTACAAAAATATTCTAAGCAAATTGATGTTTCAAAAACAACATCTCTAGGCGAAACTAAAACAATGCCAACACACTACTACAGAAAAGGCCTTTACAGACGGTTCCAGCGCCATCACGCAGGCGGTGAGCCGCCTCGAGTTTATGGGTCAAGAATGCATTAGGTCATCACAGAGCGGTTTTGAACCGTCAGTAATATACTATCACGAGCGGTTTGTAGATGCAACCGCTGCAGCGATAATCACTACCACGCATTTGCGTTCAGATAAAATCGTGCGTGATAGTCGACTACCACGCACGATGCCGAGAGATGAAATGTCGTGATAGTCGACTACCACGCATGCGTAGATGAAACCGCTCGTGATATTCGACTACCACAGACGATTCGTAGATGAAACCGCTGCGTGATGATCGACTACCACGAGACGATCGTAGATGAAACCATCCGTGATAATCCACTATCATAGACGGTTTCATCTACAAACCGCCTCGTGTAGTCGACTATCACTGCAACGGTTTCATCTACAGATCGCCATGCCCTCTCAAACAAACACATCCAATTCTCATTCATTTTGTAGCACATCAAAATTGCATTCATTTTAGAAACAAGCACATCCAATTCACAAATCAATTAACTAAAATTAACCATTAATGTACATTAATTTACACACATGTACCATTATGTTCAATCTAACCCAATCAAGTTCAATCTGCTAATCGTGGAAACTCCCATTTGGATTTATGACCGTCTATTCAGAATGACGCAAGGTGTGATCGAATTTTTATGAGCTCGCTCTGCTCCAACGCATTTGGCGATGGTCGCAACCCGTCGATATGAAGGTTAAATTAGGGCTTATATAAATTGGTAAGTATATATGAAATAATTGTTGAAAGATTGACAAACCCGAGGATCATTGGTGATCGCGAACCGATGAGTAGTTGCATGTTGTGGCAAACATAGTATCCACAGACGTTATGCTCGTTTCACGGTGGCACCGCAAAAATAGAATTGGTTAGTTCGAGAGGCATTGCTACGAAGTGTTATATAGGATTAATGTGTACTAGCTAGCAAGTACCGGAATTTTTGATCATGTCCCAATCGTCCTTCCCTTCATATTCCATCCTTTAGCATGTAACACGTCGAACACCCTACGTGACTCCAAGAAGTTAGCCTTAGCCATTGCAAAGGAAGGAAAGACTACAATAGAGTTTCTATGGAGGAAATGTGTTTACGATGATTAAACTCCGGATAGTTGTGAAGTTGTGAGTGGACCTCTGTGAGGGAATCTATGTATATTACGATTTCGTTTTGGTATAATTACAATTAGAATCCAATGGTACCTACTACGTGTATGTCGGCAAGGTCATTAAACCTAAGTTCGTGTTGCTTATAAAGTACAAATCAACAAGTATAGCCAGAGTGCAACACTACTTACTCGTTGTAGGGCAAAAGTATGAATTCCTTGTTGCGGTGAGCCATGAAAAAATCTATAACGTAATTCTCGATTTAATGTTGCATTCGCCATGATGCTTTGCTCGGAGACAATGTGTGGGTCGAGGAAACCTACCGGTGATTTCCTTCTTCGGCTTCACAGATCATGTATCTATTATACAAAAGCTAGGAGTTATATATAACATTTATCGATATTACACTAACATTGACCGTGATTGTACACACTTACAAAGGTCCAAAGATCGTATGAGTGAGACGCCGAGCTCGCCGAGGTTGAAGAGACGTAACAAGTCGTTTAAGGTCACCGTGAAGACGGCGCCTTGATACACGTGGTTAAAATGATCCTCCTTGAACTTGACGGTGACACCCGAGCGCCGTTGATCAACCGCTTGTTGGACTGCTCCATGTACCATGTATGCAATTCCATGCAATCCAAATCCTAGGTAGGGCTGTCTAACTTTCGAGCAACGGCTCGCCTAGCTTGTATTTCGTGCCAACGGCAAGAAGGGGATATCGGAGAGGACTCGATCGCCTTCGATTTGCCCTTGCCCTTGCGCCTCGCTTTGTATAGGTCGACTTCACAAGAGACGATCGAGCACGAGGTGTAGATGCATGTGATGCTGCGGGCCCTTCTTGTGTCAAGGCAGTAGCGGTGCAAGATCAGTCTCGTGGACTTGATGCCGCTGCAGACATTCCGTGAAGTTGACACCGAGCAGTAGCTCCAAGCAGATGTCCTCCTTGGGCCATCGGATGAATGTTCCAATGGCTTGCCCTAGAGTCATGACCTCATCGCTTGGGGGAATTTTCAAGGGACGGCCTCGAAATTGGCACAAACACCATCCACATTCACTTTTGCGAAACCCGCGCTAGATTTGCACTGCACCAAAGTCTCGATATCGGATGGATACACATGGCCCCAAGCAAAGATCTAGGGCAACAGAGACATATCTCACTTGAGCTTGCACTTCAGAGCCACCCACGCATATAACGGTACAAAATTAGCTACTCCAACAGGCCTATCAATGGATTGAGCATTCCAGAGATAATAATTATTACCTGGATGTCATCGACGGAAAATCTGTCATCACCTATTGTGGTAGGGTTAGGGTTGGACGCGCAGCTACTCGGATGTTTGGGGGGGCTGGCTAGCGGTATAGTAGGGGCAGGGGCTTCCAACTGACTTGGCATTTGCAATCCCCTAATCCTTTCCTCAAAGGTCTCTTTCTGCTTTTGCTCGAACGCACGAATCCTTTCCTCAAAGGATTGAGTGACCTCCTGTGTGACTTTTTCACTGACCTCCGCTCTGATTTTTTCAGTGAGCTCATCTCTGAGGGATGCACGAAGATCCTCTCGTAGCTTTGCATCGTGCTCGGCTTTGGCTCTCCTCCTACTCCGGTACGATCCGGAGTCCGCTTGGAACCATTGTTCCCATGTAACAAAAACACCAGCGCCTCTCGTGCGACCCGGATGCTCACTGTTTCCTAGGGCCGCAGAGAGTATATCTTTCTCCCTATCTGCCTGGAATGAGCCTTGGGAAGATTGTGCACTCAGCGTTATCTGCAATATAGCCCGACATGTCATTTCACTTCCTATGAAGTTATGGAGTAATTACAAACTAGGTAGTTCGATATCTTACCAGGCGTTGGGACACTTCACGGTCTTCGGGTTTGGAAAGTACACTTCCGAGGGTAGAATAGATAACTCGCAAATAACCACCGTCGGCGCGCACATCGCTGATCTCGAAATAGCAGGAGAGATTCAAACCGCTTGCTCGCTGTTCTCGATCCTCCATATCGGGCTTTACCCGCATACCAATGTGCTTGCGAGTCCGTGGGGTGCTTGTTTTTTGCTCGAGGGCCGCAGCGCCAGACTTTCACTCTTAAATTCATCTGTCGTCATCTTCGCCACAAACTCGCCCAGACTCTTCCAAGAATAGATACTTGTGGAAGGGCGCTTCAGATCCTTCTCCACGTAGTTCTTGACAAGCGTGCTCTTGAATTTCTTCCACGCTTTGCGCGCAGTAGTAACGCTGCGTGTCGCCGACGCGAGTCCGTGAGTTCTACCGATCTCGAACGATGCGAGAATTTCCGCCAAAGACGAGTTTTCGATGGTCCGCACCACCTTCCACGAATCGTAGGTGATCTTGACCCGTTCCTCGCAACTATTCCAACCATTCTCGGAATGCGGACGCCGCTTCGGCGAGGATTGATAGGGTCCCGCATCGATCGACCTCGTGATGGTAAATCGGCCGTGGGCCTTTTCGATATTCCTCTTCTTCTACCGCGGTTGGATATTGTTCTAGAGGATGGTGCATCATCGAGACACATGAGGCTACCGACTCGAGAATAAGCGGAAGACATCTTCACAAGACATAGAACATCATGTGAACAAATGAAATCAAGATAAAGCTAAGATTTAACATTTTGATATTGCTATCGATGTAGAGTAAGCATTCCAATTAGAGCTCAAGTACCAAATCGATTATCAAAACAATTTCAAGACAAGACTATTATCATCACAGAGCATTCATCTCAAGCCCACCACACCACATTGCAATGTATTCCAAAGAGCGTGATCAAAACAAATACCATATGAATAAGCGACTAGAACAAATACAAATTCCTAAAACAAGTACAATTATCATGAAGGACCATGACAGATTATTGATAGAAATAGTTAGGGAAAGGGCGTGGGGTCGATCGGTAACTTCGGCATTGGTTACCTTTAGGGGCCGAGGAGAAGGACGAGCAGGGCAAGACGAGCAAAGAGGGCGGCGAAGGGAGGCGCCACTGCTCGGGGAGGGAGGAGGCGGCGGGCTCGGGCAGGAGGCGCGTGGGCTCGGGGAGGCGCACGGCTGAGGAGGAGGCTCGGCGGGCTCGGGGAGGCGCCACGGGCCGAGGAGGAGGCGGCCGACAGGATCGGGAGGAGTCGCCACGGCTCGAGGAGGCGTCGAGGACGGTGGCGACAGGCTCGGCAGAGAGGGAGCGAGAGGAGTTGAGAAACTTAATCGCTTGAGAGTATCGGCGCGGCAAACCCTAGCTAGAGTCCGAATGTAAATAGGGATGGATATCACAGACGGTTCTAAATTAGAACCGCTCAGGATATACTATCACAAACGGTTCTAACTTAGAACCGCTCGTGATATGTGATGTATCCTGAGCGGTTTTAATAAACAACCGTCTGTGATATGTGATGTATCACGCAGGCGGTTCTCACTTAGAATCGCTCATGATATATGATGTATCACGGACGGTGTTAATAAACAACCGCCTCGTGATATATATGTGAGACGGTTTGTAGTTCAAACCGTGCGTGATATTATTTTGTATTGGTTAATATCTAGATCGATCTGCTTATTGGCTAGCCTCAGAAATGCTAGCCATGCCCTCTGAAACAAGCGTAAAAGAAAACATGTACATGTATATACATCCAATTCACATTCATTTGAGAAACAATCACATCCATTTCATAGTACAAATCAATTAATTAACTCAAATGAACTAAAATTAACCATTCATCAGAACGTAAATATACATATACACACATTGTTCAATTAATCTTTAAAAATTAGCCCTTCATGATGATCGACGCAGATGTAGCTAGTTTCGTCATGTTCTTCTTCCTCGACCCTTATGCCGCTTCCAAAGGAGGCAACTTGTCAAATTGATTGTATTCTTCCTCGCCCACTACATTCTCAACTCCGACAATCCTCCTTTTTCCATGAAGAACTACGTGGCGCTTCTTATTTGCCGGGTCGGTAACATAGAAGACTTGAACAACTTGGTTAGCCAAGATGAATGGTTCGATTTGTATCCAAACACGCTCGAGGTCCACGGTAGTGACGCCAGCATTTGTCGACCTTCACCGTGGGAGATGGACCCAACGGCACCAAATAGGGGATCTTGAAAAGCACGAGTCGAGCTCCCATATCTCCTCTATTTGCCCATAGTAAGAGCTCCTCACCCCATCGGCATTGAATGCATCTATCACGGACACCGCTGCTCGTTAGTGCTTTTTATATCCCGAGCTGCGATAGAATGTGTACCCATTTATGTCAGATCTCGCCATGTTACAATCAGAATGTTGGCCCTTTTGCCAACCATGTCAAGATATCACTTGACGAGCTCCTAGCAAGTCGCTCCTTCAACCATTGGTTGAACCGCTCATTGTGTTGTCTCGTGATCCAAACATCCGCCGCACCGGATTTCTCTTGTCAAGCACGCCCTTGTCTTTGGTCGATATCTGGGACACTTCACCATGTGTTGCAAGACCGTGAAATGGGCTTGAGCATACGATCCATATTTGGAGTGATTGCTTTCCTTCCGATGGTCCCGATACCCTCGAGCCTCCCTCATGGCGAGATCGAGGCACACCTATCGGTTCGACCGAGCCATGTAATCGAGGCGAACTCAATGACCTCTTCGGTTGCATAACCTTCGACGATCTGCCCCTCGCCGAGATCGATTCCGTACATATGACTTGAGAATTCCCATGAACCTCTCGAACGGGTACATGCTACGTAGGAACACGGGCCCGCACATCTTTATCTCCCTCACAATATGAACAATGAGATGGACCATGATATCGAAAAACGACGGAGGGAAATACATCTCAAGATCACATAGAGTCGTCACCACCTCATCCGCAGAGCATCTAGTCCTTCGATCGATGACCTTCTCGAGCAATTGTGTTAAAAAATAATACACCTCATGATTGTCTCTCGGACCTTGATCGGCAAAATACTTCTAATTGCAACAGGGAGCATTTGTGTCATCAACACATGACAATCATGAGACTTCATGCCAATTAACTTCAAATCTTTTATCGAAACAAGTTTCTTCATGTTGGCGGAGTAACCGGATGGAACTTTCACGCCATGCAAGCACCGGCACAGTTCGGTTCTCTCGGCCTTGGACAGAGTGTAACAAGCAGGGGGAAGGTACGTTCGTCCTTTATCGGTCCTTGTTGGTGCTAACTCAGGTCTGATGTCCATATCAACCAAGTCAAGCCGCATGCTGACACCATCCTTTGTTTTGTCACGTAATGTTCAAGAAGAGACCAATCAAGCTTTGTCACATACATTCTTCTCACGTGCATGACGCCGATGCAAGGCTTAACTTCTAGGTGCTCCCAATAAGGTAAGTCCCAAAATATGGATCTCTTCTTCCACATGTTCTTCTTACTTGTCCTCGATTTACATCCATTTCCAAGCACAAAATCTAAATCCTTAACCATATCATAGACCTCTTTTCCGCTTAAATGCCTTGGAGCCGAACTGCGTCCTCCTTCTCTCCGTCAATTGTTTCTTCATCCTGCGGTATGGGTGAGCCCTCCAAGGAACCTACGATGACGCATGTACACGGTTTTTGCGCGAGTGATTCAAATGCACACACTCTCGGTATCATCTAAGCAAAGGAGTACAGACTTTGGCCCTTTTGTACTCGCCCGACAGATTAGCAAGGGCAGATAATCATTTATGGTGCGTAACAACAAGGAACGTAAAGTGAAGTTCTCTCGCTTGTACGCATCCCATACTGCACCCTTCAATCCACAAGATTTTTAGATCTTCCATCGATGGTGCTAGGTACACATCAATATCATTCCCTGTGTTGCTTCGCCCTTGGATAAGTATCGACAACAAAATATACTTCCGCTTCATACACAACCAAGGAGGAAGGTTGTAGATACAGAGCGCCACGCCAAGTGCTATGTCGGCCGCTCATGTTACGAAAGGATTCATTCCATCTGTACTCAATCCAAACCTTATATTCCTCGGTTCCGACCAAGTCGCAAACCTCCTATCGATGTTTCTCCACCGGGCGGAATCAGCAGGTGTCTTAACTTTTCGTCATTCTTACGCTCCTCGAGTGCCAATACAACAGCTTTTGCATTCTTTGGGTTCGCAAAACCGCTTCAAACGGGAATTACAGAAGATACCACGCCACCTTAGCAGAGGTCCTTTCTTCACCTCGATTCCCTCGTCGTCATCCGATTGCTTTACGCTTGTATCGGGATGCGTTGCACACGGACATACATGCATGTTTGTATACTCACACGGTAGAGGATACAATCGTTCGGACATGCATGTATTCTTTCTACTTCCATTCCCAATGGACAAAGAACCTTTTGGCTTTATAGGTGGTTTTGGGCAACTCGTTTTCTCAGGAAGCATGTCCGCTAAGAGACCTAACAACTCCGTGAAACTCTTGTCGACCAACCGCTGCTTGCCTTCAATTTCAGTAGCTTAAGCACTGATGACAACCTTGTATATTCGGACTTGCGGCCGGGAACAAAGGTTTCTCCGAGTCCTCCATCACGCCTCTAGAATTGAACATACTCCTCTCATCACGCTTCCTTCGCATCGCTAAGCATCCGATCTAGATTGTCATCGCGAGACTATCCGAATTGGAACCACAATCGACATCATTCGCCAAGATATCGTTGACTTCTTCAGATAATATGCATATCGTTGACTTCGTGATAATATGCTCTTCACCGTGATCGTCCAACATGTATAACCCTTTTGAAACCCCTTCAATCAAGTGTGCTTCGATTTGCGCTTCTATTGTTAAACATCTTCGATTCTCGCAATAATGCATGGACAAGACATATATTCCGCCACTTTATTCAACATATCCTCCTCAGCTCTTGTAAAAGCAGACACGCCATTAATGTACTCTTCACTCACACGGTTCTCGGGTACATCCAAATTTCGTCCATCACACTGCTCAGATTGAAAACCCCGAAAATAAATAAAAGGGTGATCACTTTCAAAGCGATTTTCTAAGGCTTAATTACGATTTTTTTCATTTTTACATTTTTCCGGATTTTATTAACTTACATGTGGGCCCTACTTGTCAGTGACTCATTTTTTATTTCATGATTTTATTTATAAAATCTATGGCGGTCCCACATGTCATAGACTCGTTAGTTTATTAACTAAATGATTAAAAACAATAGGATTAATTTGAAGCTCAAACTAGGCTTAGGGGTGACATCGCATTGCTATATAGTCGTGGCTCTCGGCCCTAAGGTCTCGCCTGAGGCGAACCGACGGTGATGTCTCATGGAGGCGCCTGAAACTAGCGATTTGGTGTAAACGTCAAACTACTCAAATTAAAGGATGCTTATGCTTCAAGATCTCACCGATCACGAGGAAGGTGTCAATGAAAGTCGGGAAGGTCAAAGGCGCTGGTGGGTCGCCGATCGGTGAATAGAGGCGACGGCGCAAGCTCCTCTACGACAATATATAGCTGAAATGGACCAGCCGCTCAAATGAGGTGAGGCGATGTACTCAAACCGCACGAACGGCGATGGACCTATCGTAGCGCCAGAGATGGAGATCAAGAAGACTATACCGTTGGTCGGGAGGCGGAGCTATATATATGTCCGTGATGAGTTAATTATCACGACGGTTTTAACAAAAGCCGCCTATGATATTGGGTAATATCACGACGGCTTCATAGTTTGAAACCGCTCGTGAATTATCACAGACGGTTTTAATTAAAAACCGCTCAGGATATTGGGTAATATCACAGACGGTTTATGTTTGGAACCGCTCGTGAAGTATCACAAACGGTTCTAAACATAAACCGTCGTGATATGACATCTTCACTGATTTGCTTTTAGCGCTGAGAATAAACACGCGGTGGGTAAACAAAACCGCTCGAGATTGTGTTTAATACTGAGGTTTCGGCGAACCGCTGCGTGATCAGCGCCTAGTATTAGCATTTACGTAGTAGTGACACCTTGTCCTTTCTTTATGTCGATCCATCAAAATACAATTTCCATGGACGTCAGATAAATAATCAACCGGCTCTACCTCATAATCAATCCTATGATCAACAATGAAATTAGCTACAATCTAGCCTTTCATAGATTTCAAAGATTCATAAGCCAAATCATACTCTATTAATGCATAAGCCCACTTTCCGATTCTACCACTTAAAATCGGCTGCTGCAACATATATTTAATAACATCGGTTTGACATGCAACAACACAAGTACTAGATAGCAAATAATGCCTCAACTTGGTATAAGCATAATACAAGGATAAACATAATTTTTCTATAAATACATACCTCGTCTCAGCTCCCAGGAGACGCCGACTCAAGTAAGTAATCATGTATTCCTTGCCATTCATTACTTGTGTCAAAACAGCGCCAATGACACTTTCTTCTGCAGCAATATATAGCCAATACTATTCCGCTTTTAGCGCCTCAACACAGAGGTGTAGACAAATACCTTTTAATTTCCTCAAATGCTCTCTGTCGTTTCTACCCCCAAGTAAATTCATCTCTTTCTTTAATCAAGTATAGGATTGAATGCACTAACTTTACTGATAAATTAGATATAAACCTCCTCAAATAATTCACTTTTCCTAGGAACTTTTGCATATCCTTTTTACATCGTGGCGCGCTTTTACTTTCTTAATGACCTCTATTTTGCTAGGATCTATTTCTATGCCTCTCTCATGTATTATAAATCCTAAGAATTTACCGGTGACACACCAAAAGCACACTTGAGTGGATTCATTTTCAAACCATACCGAGCACATTCTGCTCAAAGGCCGACATAAATCGCTAAGTGATGATCCATACCATCCGATTTAACAACTATATCATCAATGTATACCTCTAGGATAACACCAAGTAGATCATGAAAAATTAAATTCATAGCCCTTTGATAGGTAGCACCGCATTCTTTAAACCAAAGGTCATAACAACCCACTCAAACAAACCAACAAAACCAAGGCATCGAAAAGTCGTTATCCTCTTCGCCATAAAAATCTAATTATAACCAACATTACCATCTAAGAAACTAATTATTCTATGTCCCAAGCATCGTTAATTAACATGTCGGCTATAGGCATAGGATATTCATCTTTAGGAGTAGTTTTATTTAAATATCTAAAATCAATGCATACTCTCAACTTACCAAGATTTTTGTTCTCAACCGACAATGTTAGAAATCCATTCAAAGATACCTACATGGCCTAATAAAACCAAATTTTCAACAATTGGCCTATTTCTTCTTTGATCCGATCATATATATTAGGATTAAATCTTCTAGGTGGCTGCTTATAAGGCCTAAAATCAGACTTAATAGGCAACCGATGCTCAACTAACTCCCGGCTAAGTCTCGGCATCTCATGATACTCCCAAGCAAAGCAATCAACATACTCTCTAAGCAATTTTATCATTTTGCTCTTGTATTCAGCAGACATATTTTTTTTACAAATGTCGGCCTAGGAATAGTTTCATCGCCTATATCAACCTCCTCTAATGGGCCAGCCAACGAGAAACATTGTCCTAACTTTTCTACTAATCATCAATAGCTTCACAAATATCGTTCTTGTTTGACCGATATTGCTCTGTACACTGTTGCAACCATTCTAAACTACTTTCATTAACCTTCCAATGATCAACTTCCAGGCTTTTCGGATTGATCATCTTTGGCCTAACGCTTTGCATAGCCCCATAATTCGATGTTCCTATGCCTCTCTCTCCTATCGTCACATTCTTGCCTTTTGTAGACTCGGCCTGAGATGGTCGAACAAGCACTTTCTTGTTCTCAAAATCAATCACATTGACAGGAAAGAGATTGTGGTCTAGCTGCATTTTTGGACTTTTAGCAAATTTCAATCGCCCTTCATTAATGGCCGATTGAAC